>JAJIBD010024824.1:0-52006 GCA_021461705.1 Cryptotis parvus
GGGACGTTAAGATGCTGTTTCAACCAGACAACTCATAAATAGCAGCAACATAACAATAGTACATTTTTTCTTTTTTTTTAATCTTTTATTTTTACAATTACAAAGATATACAATTAAAAAGTTCATATTTGGGTTTTGGTCATACAGTGTTCCAGCATCCATCCCGCCACCAGTGCCCATCTCCCACCACCAACGTCCCCGGTTCCCTCCCCTCCCCAGCCCTCCTCCATGGCAGATTCTTTATTTCTTTCCATTTCTCTCTCTCTCTTTTCCTTTCCCTCAAGACTATGGATTACAGAACATACATTAAAGGGTTGTCATGTGTATCTTTTTGCCTCTATTTAATGCTCAGTTCTAGGTTGGCATTAGTACCCTCGACAATTGTTAGCACATTGTTCCATTTTCTGACTTACCTAGCCTCTGACTCCCACACGTTTGTGATAATTTCCATCTTTGACAAGACCTCCTGATATATGTTTCACTTGAACTTGAATATTGGTATCATAATATGTACATATATATTTATGTTATGCAGATAAATGCAGTCATTCTGTATCTGTCTCTCTCCTTCTGGCTAATTTAGCTCAACATAATCTTCTCCATGTCCATCCATTTATAGGCAAATTTTATAACTTCATTTTTCCTAACAGCTGCATAGTATTCCATTGTGTAGATGTACCAAAGCTTTTTTATCCAGTCATCGATTTTCGGGCACTCTGGTTGCTCCCAGATTCTGGCTATTGTGAATAATGCTGCTATGAACATAAAAGTAGGGATGGTGTTTCCGCTGCGTATTTTTTGTTTCCCAGAGTAGATTCCAAGGAGTTGTATGGCTGGGTCAAATGGGAGTTCAACTTCTAGTCTTTGGAGGAAGGTCCATATTGTTTTCCAGAAAGGCTGTACCAGCCGTCATTCCCACCAACAATGGATGAGTGTCCCCTTTTCCCCCACATCCACGCCAGCACTTGTTGTTCTTGCTCTTTTGAATATGTGCCAGTCTCTGTGGTGTAAAGTGGTATCTCATTGTTGTTTTGATTTGCATCTCTCTAATGATGAGTGATGATGAGCATTTTTTTCATGTTTTTTTTGGCCATTCGAATTTCTTCCTTGCTGAAGTTTCTGTTCATTTCTTCTCCCCCATTTTTTGATGGGGTTGTTTGTTTTCTTCTTGTAAAGTTCTACCAGTGCCTGATATATCCTGAATATTAACCCTTATCAGATGGGTATGGGTGAATATTCTTTCCCATTCTGTGGACTGCTTTTGTATCTTAGTCACTGTTTCTTTTGAGGTGCAGAAGCTTTTTAGTTTCATGTAGTCCCATATGTTTATCTATTCTTCTAGTTGCTTTGTTAGTGATGTTTCACCTTTGAAGATGCCTTTAGCTTCAATGTCGTGGAGGGTTTTTCCTATATTTTCTTCAATGTACTTTATGGATTCAAGTCTGTTATTGAGATCTTTAGTCCATTTTGATCTGATTTTTGTGCATGGTGTTAGACACAGGTCCAAATTCATTTTTTTACATGTCGCTGCCCAGTTTTCCCAACACCACTTGTTGAAGAGGCTTTCCTTACTCCATTTTAGACTCGTTGCACCTTTATAAAGATTAAATGATCTTGTGTTTGAGGTTGGGTGTCAGGATACTCAATTCTATTCCATAGGTCCACAGGCCTGTTTTTATTCCAATACCATGCTGTTTTAATTACTACTGCCTTGTAGTACAGTTTGAAGTTGGGAAAGGTGATGCCTCCCATCTTCTTTTTCCCGAGGATTGCTTTAGCTATCCTTGGGGATTTATTGTTCCATACAAATTTCAGGAGTGTTTGGTCAATTTCTTTGAAGAATGTCATGGGTATCCTTGTAGGGATTGCACTGAATCTGTACAGAGCTCTAGGGAGTATTACCATTTTGACAATGTTGATTCTCCCCCATCCATGAGCAGGGAATATGTTTCCATTTCCTTCTGTCCTCTTTTATCTCTTGGAGCAATGTCTTGTAGTTTTCTTTGTACAGGTCCTTTACACACTTGGGTAAGTTGATTCCTAGGTATTTGATTTTCTGTGGCACAATAGTGAATGGAATTGTTTCCTTAATATCCCTTTCTTCTCTTTCGTTATTTGTATATAGGAAAGCCACCGACTTTTGGGTGTTGATTTTGTATCCTGCCACTCTACTATATGCATCTATTGTTTCTAGGAGTTTTTGGTAGAGAGTTTAGGGTTCTCTAGGTATAATATCATGTCATCTGCAAATAATGATAGCTTGACTTCTTCCTTGCCTATCTGGATGCCCTTGATGTCCTTTTCTTCTCTGATTGCTATGGCAAGTACTTCCAGTACTATATAGAATAAAAAGAGTGAGAGTGGGCAACCTTGTTTTGTCCCTGATCTCAGGGGGAAGGCTTTCAACTTTTCGCCATTTAGAATGATGCTCGCTGTGGGCTTTTGGTAGATGGCTGTAACTATCTTGAGGGAAAGTCCCTCCAATTCCCATTTTCTGGAGGGTTTTTATCATGAACGGGTGCTGGATCTTCTCAAATGCTTTCTCTGCGTCTATTGATAGGATCATATGGTTTTTATTTTTTCTTTTATTGATATGATGTATTATGTTGATTCATCCTTGCATTCCCGGGATGAATCCTACTTGGTCATGATGTATAATCTTCTTGATGAGTCTTTGGATTCTGTTTGCTAGTATTTTTGTTGAAGATCTTAGCATCAGTGTTCATCAGGGATATTGGTCTGTAGTTTTCTTTCTTTGTGTTGTCTCTCCCTGCTTTGGGTATCAGGGTGATATGTGCCTCATAGAAACTGGGAGTATTTCTGTTTCTTCTATTTCCTGGAGGAGCTTGAAAAGGACTGGCAGTAGGTCCTCCTTAAAGGTTTGGTAGAGTTCACTAGGGAATCCGTCTGGACCTGGGCTTTTGTGTTTGGGCAGACTTTTAATTACTGTTTCTATTTCCTCGATGGTGATAGGCTTATTCAGGTATTGGAGGTCTTCTTGTTTCAGCCGTGGGAGGTTATAGGACTTCAGGAATTGATCCATTTCTTCTAGATTCTCATGTTTCCACGGCATACAGGCTCTCAAAGTAATCTCTGATGATCTTTTGGATTTCTGTGGTTTCTGTTGTGATGTCACCCTTTTTATTTCTGATTCTGTTTATTTGGGTTCTCTCTTTCCCTGTCCTTACAAGTCTTGCCAATGGTTTGTCAATCTTGTTTATTTTTTCAAAAAACCAGCTCTTGGTTTCATTAATCTTTTGGATTTTTTTTTTGGTTTCCAACTCATTGATTTCCTCCCTAAGTTTTATTATTTCCTTTTTTTCTGCCTGGGTTGAGCTCCTTTTGTTGGTCCTTTTCTAATGTCTTCAGCTGTGTAGTCAGGTTATTTATGTGGGCCCTTTCTTGTTTCCTGATGTATGCTTGCAGAGCTATAGACATCCCTCTTAACACGGCTTTTGCCGTGTTCCACAAGTTCTTATAGTTGGTGTCTTCATTTTCATTTGTTTCCAGAAATCTTTGGATTTCCTGTTTGATTTCTTCTATGACCCATTTGTTGTTCAGGAGTGAGCTGTTCAGTTTTCAGGTGTTTGGTTTGATTCCCTGTTTCTGTGTACGGTTAACTTCCATTTTCAGTGCATCATGGTCTGAAAAGATAGCTGACACAATTTCTATCTTTTTTAATTTTATTGAGGTATGCTTTGTGGCTCAGCATGTGGTCTATCTTGGAGAATGTTCCATGTGCACTAGAGAAAAATGTGTATTCAGCTTTTTTGGCATGAAAAGCCCTGTATATATATCCACTAGCTCTCTTTCTTCCATTTCTTCCTTCAGGGCCAATATTTCCTTGGTGAGTTTCAGTCTTGTTGATCTATCCATCGTTGATAGAGCAGTGTTGAAGTCTCCAACTATTATTGTGCTACTGGTAATGTCTTCTTTGAGGTCTCTTAGCAGTTGTTTTATGTATTTTGCTGGCCCCTCGTTGGATGCATATATGTTTAGTAGTGTAATTTCTTCCTGGTGTACATACCCCTTAATTAATAAGAAATGGCCTTCGTTGTCCCTTCTAACCTTTTTCAGCCTGAAATCTATATTATCTGATACTAATATGGCCACACCAGCCTTTTTGGAGGAATTGTTTGCATGGAGAATGGTCTTCCAACCTTTGACTTTGAGTCTGTGTTTGTTCTGATTATTCAGATGTGTTTCTTGTAGACAGCAGAATGTTGGGTTCAATTTTTTAATCCATTTTGTCACTCTGTGTCTCTTAATTGGTGCATTTAGACCATTGACATTGAGAGAGATTATTGTCATCGGATTTTGTGCCATCTTTCTGTTTGTGCTTGTTGTGATTATGGGTTTGGTCGTATTACAGTAGACCCTTCAGTCCTTCTTTTAAAAGTTGGTTTTGAGTCCATGAAGTTCCTGAGTTGTTTTTCCATGAAGTTGTGTATCTTTCCTTCATATCTGAATGTGAGTCTGGCCGGGTAAAGAATTCTTGGTGAGGCCTGCAGTTCATTGAGCCTTTTCACAATATTCCACCATTGTTTTCGGGCTTGGAGTGTTTCATCAGAGAAGTCTGCTGTAAATCTTAGAGATGTTCCTTTGTATGTGATTTCCCTCTTTGATCTTGCTGCTTTCAGTATTCTATCTCTATCTATAGTTTTTGTCATTTTAATTAAGATGTGTCTTGGAGTATTCTTGTTGGGGTTTCTTTTAGCAGGTATCCTACGGGCCTCCTGGATCTTGAGGCAAGCGTTCTTTAGTTCTGGGAACTTCTCAGCAATTATGGCTTTGACAGTTTCTTCTTCATCATGGTTTTCTTCTTGCCCTTCTGGGACCCCAATGATCCGTATGTTGTTTCTTCTGGCTTCATCCCGATTATCTGTTGTTGTCTGTTCGGTAATTGTGAGTCTTTTTTCTATCTTCTGGTGTTGTGTAGAGAATCTTTGGAACTCGTCTTCGAGATCACTAATTCTTTCTTCAGTAGCTATTATTCTGATATGATGGCTTTCCACTGTGTTTTTCATTTCATTTACCTCATTTTTATTTTTTTTTAATTTTTTATTTTTAAAATTACAAAGATATACAATTAAAAAGTTCATATTTGGGTTTTGGTCAAACAGTGTTTGCAGCACCCATCCCGCCACCAGTGCCCATCTCCCACCACCAACGTCCCTGGTTCCCTCCCCCTCCCCCAGCCCTGCTCCATGGCAGGTTCTTGATTTCTTTCCATTTCTCTCTCTTTCTCTTTTCCTTCCCCTCCAGACTATGGATTACAGAACATACATTAAAGGGTTGTCATGTGTATCTTTTTGCCTCATTTTTAATATCTGTCATTTCAATTTGCATTTTCCTCACTTCTTCTATCATGTCCTCTTGTATTTTATTGATTTTGCATTCCATTGCTTCTTTGAATTCCTTATGAATCCTTAACATTTCTTTCCAAAATTCCTTATCAGAGAGGTTATACAACTCATGGGTATTGCTTGGCTCATCTGGACTAGTAACTTCACTCACAGAGCTTGATGGAATTTTGCGTTGCTTCTACCATTATGACTATTGTAGGTTGCAAATGTGGGGTCTTGGGTGACTTGATAGTACAGTTAGTAGGTGTCTGGTCTGTTTGCAGAGTTTGGGTGGGTAGCAAGGATATAGGAACCAAGGTTCACTGGTACCTCATGCAAGATAAGTAGTAAGCACTAGCGTCTGCGCGGTTTTGAGTTTTGGGATGTTCCCAGAAGCGCAGGGGCCCAAGGGTCGGTCCGGGGGTGAAACCAAGGCAGTTTGCCTTGGTTCCCGTTGATGGAGTTTCTGCTCTTCCCTGGGGCAACTTGGGTCCGTGGAGATGCAGGGGTCACACACACACACACACCTGTGGGGGAGATTGCAGCCGAATACATTCTTTCTACCACCAACAGTCACCAAATCTAATGAATCTAAATCTAGATTTCTCATTCTAATTCAACCTTGTAAAATAAGTTCATTAGAAAATTTTAAGAATCTGTTTAAATTTTATTGTTCTGGAGAACTAGAATAGAGATAATAGAAAGGAACAGAGTCACCTAAAGAGGAAAAAGAAGGACTAGGGGAAAAACTGAAGAATAAGAAAGGTTTGGAGCTTCCTGGAAATCTTCCTTTCGCACTAACAGTGACTGTGGATCCTTCCTCTTTGTAAAGAACTAGAGACTCTCCAACATTCCTTTCTTACCTGTATTACCTTGCTTGACTCATTTTCACCCAAGGGCAAGGAGGGGAAACATTAGAGTATTCATTGAGAACCATACTTTTAGATTTACCTAACTCACAGCGTGTGGGGTTTATAGGCAGCTGTGTCTCTTAGTTGAATGGCATGCCACTGAAGTCTCTTGTTCTCTACTCCTCCTGTCACCTGGGGCATGTTCCAATGATTCTTAGGGTAGAGCTGACGAGGCTTATATGTGATGAGAAGGTGATGAAAGAGCTGTTTGCTTACAATGAATGGAATACCAGAGTTAAGTTCTAGACCCAGAGAACAGTATAAAGTTAGAAATTGGTGGATTTCCATGAGTTCTGCTGGGCACTGAAGGTATCTAAATCTCACACTACCCAGACCCTTCCTCCACAAAGCCTTTATTCTTCCTAAATTGCTGCTGGATCCTGGTCCTTTCTTAACTGATGAGGTTTTTGATGGTTTTTTTTTATTTTTCTGCATACCAATTCCTTCAAATGGAAATCAAGGCTTTCATAGATCCAGCCCTTGTCCTTTTCCTTCAAGTTTACTTCCCATTGGGCCGGAGTGATAGCACAGGGGTAGGGTGTTTGCCTTGCATGGTCGACCCTGGTTCAATCCCCAGCATTCCATATGGTCCCCCACGCATTGCCAGGAGTAATTCCTGAGCACAGAGCCAGGAGTAACCCCTGAGTATCACTGAGTGTGACCCAAAAAACAAACAAAAAATCTTCCCAAAAATCAGGGTTTAATTAAGTCACCAAATTCTGCTTTGTTTTTTGTCTTTAATATTCATATACCTTCTTTCCAGTGTTAAAAATAATGCAAACTATCTAATCTTGTAAAGAATTCTGAGTTCATCCCACTTAGGCTTCTCTACATCTCATTTTTTGTGGAGGAATTAGCATTTTCTAACCATCAGAATTGGCCATTTTTGCATAGAGATTGAACTACCTTTGCAGTCCTTTTTCTTTCAGGCCCCATGGAAGATACCATTCTCTTTTCAGAAAATTCTAGGTAGCTGCTGAGAACATTTGTAGAACAAAGGACATGGACAGTGTGATTCCTGTACTATATCACCCCTTTCTTCGGTTTTCCCCCTCACTTTTCTTTATCATACTACCACCATTTTCTCTAAGTTCATGGTCTCTAGAATTAAAGATTCACCAAAAAATAATAATGCTAGAGGCCGGAGCAACAGTACAGCAGGTATAAGTCATTGACTTGCATGCAGCCAACCTGGGTTGAATCCCTGGCATCCCATATGGTCCCTTGAGCCCTGCCAGGAGTGATCCTTGAGTGCAAAAACAGGAGTTAGCTCTGAGCATTGCCAGATGTAGCCCAAAAAGCAACAACAACAACAACAATAATAATAATAATAATGAAAGTTCTTCAGCTCTTTCCATTAAATTCACAGTCATAATTTGGAGGGGAGGAGAGGAAGATTATTTCTTATTAGATATAACTGACATATAATTTATAGTTTAGGTATACAGCTTAATAATACAACACCTTTGTACTTTTGAAGCATTCACCACCATAAATCTAGTTAACATCTACCACTTCACAGTTATATTGTTTTCTGTGAGAAAAAACTATTTTTGTAAGAACTTTAAAGATATACTCTAAGCACCTCGCAATTATATCTTAAAGAATTGTTGATTAACCACCACGTTATGCATTAAATCCACAGGATTTAGCCTAGAACAGAAAAGCTGTAACTTGATCACATTTGCCCATTTTTTTTCATCCTTAACCTCTGCCTTTGACAATAATAAAGTTATCATTGTTATTTGTTTTTGTATTCCACACATCATTGATGTCTTATGTTATTTAGCCTTTCTGATGCAGAGGGTAGAGGCATGATAACTTTTAAAATATGTGTTTTTAGAAGATATTGCTGGAAATTATATTTTAGGTAATGCAAGTCTATACTAAAGATTCCATCAAGAATTATTTAATCATTCAAAAATAATTATTTAATAATTCTTTTTGAAGGGGGGGAAGTCACACTTGGCATTGCTCAAAGACTACATCTGACTTGGTACTTTGGGATTTTTCTTACTGATGATCAAAGAATATTATTGAAAATTAAACCTAGTCCTACCACACATACACTCCAACCACTTGAGTATACACTCCAAGTATACTCAACGTATACATTCCAACCATACTCAAAGTATGCATTCAAAGTATACACTCCAACCATTTGAGCTGTCATCCCAACCCCAAGTAATTCCCCAAATAATACTTTATGGTTGACTGCACCATATATTATTCTTGAGGCATTTTGAATTTGATCCATTCATTAATAAAAAAAAGCATAATGATAAATCCAATCTATTCTCCCCCTAAATATTTCTGGGCAATTATTCATCCTCTGCTTTCCTTCCTTTTCAGACCTTAGTGTAGGCATTCATCAACACTCACCTGGACTTCTAAGTATCCTGTTTTGTTTTAACCTCCCTTTCCACCAACCCATTCCAAAATTTATTCTCCACTGCTCTGAACTTTTTTAAATCACAACCCAATCCTGTTCCTTTGTGATTTAATTATTGAAGGGGGTATTCCCTTTCATCCACACAAAGTCTAAATTCTTTTGTATGATTTATAACAACCTCCAAACTTTTCCCCTTACCTGTGTCTAATCCCATTTCTTATCCTCCAGATCTCAATTTTTTACAAATGACTAAGGATATCCAGATCACTTGTGTCTACTTCTATGATAGTACTTCTTGCACTATTTTCAACAGCCTCATTATGTCACTGGCTGCCCTAATAAGTTTTGAACTCCACAAGAACAATAACTTCATCACATTGATCCTTATGTACTTATTGTTGGCACAGTATCTTGTTGTTAATCTATAAATAAACCACTTAAAATAAATGGATAAATTCGTTTTCATTAATTAATAAAGGGATACGAGAAAAGAAAGCAGGATATAGGTCAGCTATTATTTCCATTGAAGGTAATGCAAGTTTGTACTAAAAATTCCATCAAGAATTATTTAATAATTCTTTTTAAGGGAAGGGGAATCTCACTTGGCATTGTTCAAAGGCTACACCTGACTTGGTACTTTGGGATTTCTCTTACTAATGGAAATTTCTTACTGATGGGACTCTCTCTTACTTTGAAGAGTAGAAACTGGGCTAGATGAGAGCATGAAACTAACGGCACTAAAATTCTTGGAATCTAGTACTTACGCTACGACATGGAAGGCAACATATAATAATACTACAAAAGCTTAAAGATATTAATTTACATTGGGAAGATATGGGAGCTGGCATATAGATCCTAAAGATGAGTAGGAATTCATCAAGAATGAAGAGGACCACATTTGGACTTTTCTGGAACAAAGGGGTAACAAAATCAGTGAGAATAAGGAAAAAAAGCTTATCTACAAAGAATGACATGTGAGTTGGAAGGTATCAAGAATAGGTAAAGTAACTCACATAGCTGTCACATTAGTGACAGTAAGGAAGCCTGAATGCTGGGTCAAGCTCAATCTTGACAGGCTGATTTATCTTAACATTTTGACCTTGCAAAGAATATCACTTGAGGGACTTATAGAGATAGTACAGTACGCAGGGTACTTGCCTTGCATGGAGTCATCTTGGATTTGATCCCTGGCATCCCATATGGTCCCCCAAAAGCACCACTGGGAGTCATTCCTGAGCACAGAGCCAGGAGTGGCTCAAAAACAAAAAAAAGGAAAGCAAAACAAAACAAAACAAAAGAAAACAAAAGAAGAAAAGAAAAGAAAAGAAAAGAAAAGAAAAGAAAAAGAAAAGAAAAGAAAGAAAAGAAAAGAAAAGAAAAGAAAAGAAAAGAAAAGAAAAACAAAAAATATATCTCACTTGGCAGGAATTCAGTTTTGTTCTTTGGTTTGTGTTGGTTGTGGGGTTGTCTGTTTTTTAATCTTTTTTTGAGGTACAGTGATTCACAATACTGTTTATAATGGAGTCAATTTTTAAATGCTGACTCTGGTAGCTCTTTATAAGAGAGATTTGGGACCAAAGCTCTGGTCATCTACTCACTTGACTTCAAATGACTTTCAGATGTTCTGAGAAAAAATCAATTCTACTGTAAAAAATAAAACGAAATTATCTTGACGATATTGAAAACAAAAAAGGTCACCAAAAAAGTAAAATGCCCTAAATGTGAAAATAACAATAGAGCTAAAATGTGCTTTCATTTTGAAGGAGACAGATTGCGTTTGGTTATATACATCCAGGTGTGTTTATCAAAAAGAAACTCACATTAAGTTAAAGTTGGTATAAATCTGTATGGAAAAGCATATGTTGGATAGAGATAAAAAGAATTAGAGTATCCAAACAATGAGCTGACTCTAAAAGCATTCATAAATTTCCATCTTCAACCATAGCCTTTTTCACCTCACATAAAAATGTCTACCATTCAGCCACCAAGAAATAAAATGTTAACAATTTAACTTACAATAAAATCATAAATCCCAGTAAGACCTGTCTTTTCCCTCATTACCGACCCCAGCCTAATTCTGTTAATATGAAGAATAAATTTTAATTTAAAACACATGCTATGGGAGAGAAGTAAAAAATGTTAAAATAAAAAACCATATTTAATTTTATTGATATCTTGGTTTCTTCTTTGACACAAAGAGAATATTTAACAATATTCTCAATGTTGAAAAGTTTAAATGGCTTATGTGCTTAAAACTATAGCTCCACAAAACTTCCACCAATATGTTCAATATTCTTTCTTTAGAATTAATAAAAATCAGCTATGAAACAACAACTCTTATTTTAAATAGTACTTTATTGCATAAAAAGTTTTAATAACCACAAGAGGGAACTAACAAAATAGACTTTTTGTTTTTTCAACTACTTTTTTCCACAAATTGCTCAGCAAGTTTCTATTAGAATAGCCTTCAGAAATATCACTAGCAAAATTTTAGTCTCATGTTGGTTGTAGACTCATAATTATTCAAATCATGCTTAGTAACATAAATGTTCTTTTAATTCCTTCTCTTTTTTGATACTCAGCAGTTTATTAAATACCAAGACAGTTTCCCTTTTCTGACCTACACATAATAATACAAGCACCATCCTAAGAAAATGTCTAAAATCAAGAGCTTTAAAATGCAGATTATATGACTCACCAGTCAACACAAGATATTTATAGACTGCCTAGTCTATAAAGCAGAAGATTCCTAAAGATAAGATAAACCATGTCAGGGGCTAGAGCGATAGTATAGCAGGTAAGGCGTTTGCCTCGCATGCGGCGGATGTGAGTTCAAGCCCCAGCATCCCATATGGTCTCCTGGGCACCGCCAGGACTAATTCCTGAATGTAGAACCAGGAGCAATTCCTGAGCATTGCTGGGTATGATAAAAAAAAAAAGATAAACCATGTCAAAATCTGATATTTCCTTTACCTCTTCTCCCAACCTTAATACCTTCATTCGCAGAGTTGAGACAATCTACTATACAGGGTTTTTAAGGGAGGAGCAAACCAAGCCATGTCCATTGAAATTAGCCTGTAAACTAATTAAATTTATCTAAATATCATAATTATCAATATGTTGAAAAATTACCAACTCAGTTACCAAAAACATAGGCATCTGTGGAAGATCTATATTAGAAAAAGGGAGGTACTGAACAAGCTGTGGAAACAATTAGGACCCCAAAAGAAAGGATGACAGCCCAGAGACGTGGCTCAGCAAGGAAGAGCATTTATGAGGCCCTAGGTTTGATCCCTATAAGTACAGATGTGTGTGTGTGTGTGTGTGTGTGTGTGTGTGTGTGTGTGTGCTGGCCAGACTCGGAGTGGAGATTTGGGTTCTGCCCTTTCCTCCACCTCCATGCCATCTTCCTCGGAAGAGAGACCCACCCACGCCAGATCCACAGTTCCTCTGCAACCTCGGAAGAGATCCAGACCCATCCACTCCAGACCTAAAAAACGATGTCACAAAATATTTTGAACAATATTTTTTGTATAAAACATACAATAAATATTTTATATATATTATTTCCTCATTTCTGGAGCTGAAAGGAAAAGCAGAAGTTGTACTAGTCTTAAAGTAGTAGAATCTTTAGGTTTGCAAAATATAAAAATTGGCTAAAATCTGAAACTTGTGGAATATAAAGAAGGAATCTTTTGAGATAGTGGATGCAATGCTCTGTAATAATCTTTATCTACCTCTTTTAAGTGCATATTGAGCTTCATATTGATAGAACAGAATAATCTGGTACTAGATTTCCTAAAAAGCCAGTGAAATTAAAAGGTAAAGAGTGTGGCTCTATCAACGATGGATAGATCAACAAGACTGAAACTCACCAAGGAAATATTGGCCCTGAAGGAAGAAATGGAAGAAAGAGAGCTAGTGGATATATACAGGGCTTTTCATGCCAAAAAAGCTGAATACACATTTTTCTCTAGTGCACATGGAACATTCTCCAAGATAGACCACATGCTGAGCCACAAAGCATACCTCAATAAAATTAAAAGATAGAAATTGTGTCAGCTATCTTTTCAGACCATGATGCACTGAAAATGGAAGTTAACCTGACACAGAAACAGGGAGTCAAACCAAACACCTGGAAACTGAACAGCTCACTCCTGAACAACAAATGGGTCATAGAAGAAATCAAACAGGAAATCCAAAGATTTCTGGAAACAAATGAAAATGAAGATACCAATTATAAGAACTTGTGGGACACAGCAAAAGCCGTGTTAAGAGGGAAGTTTATAGCTCTGCAAGCATTCATCAGGAAACAAGAAAGGGCCCACATAAATAACCTGACTACACAGCTGAAGACATTAGAAAAAGACCAACAAAAGGAGCCCAACCCAGGCAGAAAAAAAAGGAAATAATAAAACTTAGAGAGGAAATCAATGAGTTGGAAACCAAAAAAGACAATCCAAAAGATTAATGAAACCAAGAGCTGGTTTTTTTGAAAAAATAAACAAGATTGACAAACCATTGGCAAGACTTGTAAGGACAGGAAAGAGAAAACCCAAATAAACAGAAACCAAAAATACGCAGCGGAAACACCATCCCTACTTTTATGTTCATAGCAGCATTATTCACAATAGCCAGAATCTGGAAGCAACCAGAGTGCCCAAAAATCGATGACTGGATAAAGAAGCTTTGGTACATCTACACAATGGAATACTATGCAGCTGTTAGGAAAACTGAAGTTATAAAATTTGCCTATAAATGGATGGACATGGAGAAGATTATGTTGAGCGAAATTAGCCAGAAGGAGAGAGATAGATACAGAATGACTGCATTTATTTCCATGGCATAAATATATATGTGCATATTATGATACCAATATCCAAGGTCAAGTGAAGCATATATCGGGAGGTCTTGTCAAAGGTGGAAATTATCACAAACGTGTGGGAGTCAGAATTTAGGTAAGACATAAAATGGAACAGGGTGCTAATAATAGTCGAGGGTACTAATGCCAACCTAGAACTGAGCATTAAATAGAGGCAAAAGGATACACATGACAACCTTTTAATGTATGTTCTGTAATCCATAGTCTGGAAGGGAAGGAAAAGAGAAAGAGAGAGAAAGGCAAAGAAATAAAGAACCTGCCATGGAGCAGGGCTGGGGAAGGGGAGGGATCCGGGGATGTTGGTGGTGGGAGATGGGCACTGGTGGAGGGACGGGTGCTGAAACACTGTATGACCAAAACCCAAACATGAACTTTTTAATTGTATATCTTTTTATTTGTATATCTCACGGTGGTATAAGAAAATACTTAAAAAAAAAAAAAAGGAAAGAAAAAAAAAAAGGTAAAGAGTGTGGATGAGGATTCAGGGGTTACTCCTGGTCTGCACTCGGGATAACTCCTGGAGGTACTTGGGGGACCATATGGGATGCTGGGGACGGAACCCAGGTTGACCATGTCAGAAAGTGCCCTACCCTCTGTACTATCATGCCGCCCCTAAACCCAAAAGCTTTAATTAAGTTTTTGAGCAAGAAATGACCTTGGAGCTTAAATTCCCGCGTGGTTTCTTATTTACTTCACATCATTGGTGTCAGAGTCAGAACAATGATATGAAGATTTCCTTGTTGCATATTATTTGACGAGTCAAGTATTGTGTCTTCCTTGTAAAATGTGATCACCTGAACCTGCATGAACTTAATTCAATGCTATGAAAATTACTGGTATACAATAGAGACAATAAGATGGATAAATAACATTTTTGGCAGTGCTCAGGGATCACTTTTGGTGGGTTTGGGAGCACATATGGGGTGCTCAGGACCAAACCTGGGTAGTTTGGTCAAGAGGTAAGGCAAGAGCCCTGCCTGCTGCACTATTGCTCTGGTCCTAACAATTTTGTTATCACTGAAAATTATACTCTATCACTGATTGTTCTTTTTAAAGTGAGATATTTGTGAGACCAGTTACAATGGGGGGAAACACTGAGAAGATAAACCTAATTTAGAGTATAATAGATACAGTAAGCCTGCTAAAGCAAGTAAACGGAGACATCTCTCCATGAACAGAGCACTGATACCTGTACTTTGACAAAGATCTATCTAATATAAGTATTTTTGGGCCACATCTGGTGATGCTCGGGGATTACATGTGGTTCTGCATTCAGGAATCACTCCTGGCAGTTCTCAGGGGACCATATGGGATAAGGCGTATTAAACCCAGGTTAGCCACACGCATGAAAAATGCCCTACCTGCTGTACTATCTCTCTGGCCCCCCATGAGTAGTAAATAAATATCTTAAGGATGAATTCCTATAACAATGCCTGCATCTCAAATATTCTCAAAAGTATAAGCTCATTTAAAATACACACAGATCTTTATCTTCACTGTAAATTAATTTTTAGTAACTGTATTTAAGTTTTGTTCCTTCACACCTCTCTTGTGATAGGCCTATTTTGTTGTTTTCCTAAGTGTTAAGCCCAGTTGAAAAAAATGTCAATTTACCAGGTCACACTGGTATATGAAAAGTAAGAGGTAGACACAGAGGTATATGAAGAGTAAGATAGAGACACTGCAGAGTAGTTCAAGTGACCACATAAAATAGGATTATCAGCTTCTTGTTTAAAGTTTTTTCAAAACAGGGATCAAGAGATATAACAGGTACGGTGCTTGACTTTCACATGGTATAACACAAGTTTAATCTCAGTTACCCCATAAGTATCCACCAGCAGTGATCCCTGAGCTCAGAGGCAGGATTAAGCTCTGAGCACTCTCAGGTGTTTCCTAAAACAAGCAAAAACTTTTTTCAGGACAGAGCGAGAGAGTTCAATGAACTAAAGCACATGGTTGACTTGTGGAAGGCCCATTTTCAAAACTTAGTACCACACAGTCCCCTGAGCACCATGAAGTCTGACCCGAGCACAGAACTAGAAGTAGCCTCTGAGCACTGCTAAACATGACTTTCACACTTACCCCACCTTTGTCCACAAAAATATATATCCTTGGGCCAAAAATAACAGATAAATTAAAAATATATGTGAAAATTGTAAAAGTACTCAACTAATAATGCAGTTAAAGATCATTAGTGTACTCATCAAATGATCATTGGGTTCCTACTATATAGCAGATAACTGTGCTGGGTACTGAGCATTAAAACGAGTAAAAGGAGCATGAGCGATAGCACAAAGAGTTGAGTTTGCCTTGCATGTGGCCAACCCGGTTTGATCCCCTAACATCCCATATGGTACCCCAAGCACCACCAGGAGTAATTCTTAAGTGCAGAGGCAGGGGTAACCCCTGAGCATTGCCAGGTGTGACACCCAAAAAACTCAAAAAATGAGTAAAAGATATACAACCTCAAAAATAACTTTGCTGGGGCCGGAGTGATAGCCTAGTGGGTAAGGCGTTTGCCTTACACGGCCGGCCCATGCCGGCCTGGGTTCGATCCCGGCATCCCATATGGTCCCCGAGCACCGCCAGGAGTAATTCCTGAGTGCAGAGCCAGGAGAAAACCCTGAGCATTGCCGGGTGTGACCCAAAAAAGCAAAAAAAAAAAAGAAAAACTTTGCTTATAATAAGTGAGAGTCAAAAATGGTGAACATAGCTATAATGAGTTAAAGGTGTTATTACAGATAACTAAGTAGGGAACCGTAGAATGATTGAGGGGGACAGTAGGTGGTCTTTGAAAAGAAGGCTGTGTTGAATCTTTAATCCTGACTCAGAGTTTACTGAGATGCTAAAGTGAGGTAAGACTTCTAGGATAGCATGAACACAATTATAAAGACTTTCAACAAATGACGCATTTGGAAACGGCTGTCAACTAGATCATTAAATGAAAGAGGAAAAGACATAGTAAATGTGATTCTAAGTATAAGCAAATGGAAGGGGTGTGACTGATTTGCTGAGGTGCTGAGGCTCCAATGGATGCCAGGGAAGAATTTTAAGAAATCTCAGTTAGGACTGGAGTGATGAGTGGGGAGGGCGTTTGCCTTGCACGCAGCCAACCTGGGTTTGATCACTGGCATCCCATATGGTCCCCGAGCATGCCAGGAGTAATTCCTGAGTGCAAAACCAGAATTTACCCCCTGAGCTAGGTGTGACCCAAAAGAGAAGAGAAAAAAAAAAAAGAAATCTCAGTTAGGGGCTCTCAGTCACCATACAGAGACTCAGACGCATGGGGCAGAGCTGCCATCCAGCTCTCCCCTGGCTCAGCTGACCATGAGGCTCCCAGGAGGCAAGATGGGTTTTGGGTGTTGGCCCATCACCTCTGTGGGTCCTTGGAAGCAGCCAGATGAGACTCATTAACCATAATAGCCACCATATTCGCAGTCCGGACCCCACAGCTCATCAGAACCCACGCAAGGGAGATGCTGATCTCAAGACCAACTCAGCAGAGCAGCCAAGTTCAAGCCCACGTATGCAGCTCTCGGAGGCGGAAGTCACCAGGCATTCCTGCAGATGGAGCTGGGGTCCCCATTCCCCTCTCTGACCTGTCCCAGAGGCCTGGTTTCCTGTTTCCAGAGATTGGTTCAAACTAGTGGAACCAATCATGTTCTAGGATATATTGCAATGCACAATGTGTAGGAGAAGGAAGCGAGAGAGAGAGAGAGAGAGAGAGAGAGAGAGAGAGAAGTGAGAGAGAAAGAGAGAAAGGAGATAGGGAGCCTACCATGGAGGCAGGTGGGGAAGGGGGGAGGGAGGTTGGGACATTGGTGATGGGAGATGGGTGCGGGTGGAGGGATGGGTGTTGGAACACTGTAGAACCGAAACTCAAACATGAACATCTTGTAATTGTATATTTAACGGTGGTATAATAAAATATTTCACTTGTATCACTTGTCTTCCCATTGTTCATCTATTTGCTCGAGCGGGCACCAGTAACGTCTCCATTCGTTGGGAATGAGGCCCATTATTGTTACTGTTTTTGGCATATCGAATGCACCACGGGTAGTTTGCCAGGCTCTGCCACAGCTCTGGGTTCATCCCAGGGGCCCAGTCTTTTCTAGTAATAAAATTTTTTTAACATTTTATTATGTTTTCACTTAGCTGGACAAAACATAATAAAATATTTTTTAAAAAAGAAATCTCAGTTAGATCATTTTTGGAGTAAAACATATTAACATGCCAAAGTTCTGCTTATGACCTGCATGATAGTAAATTTATTCACTTTAAATTAACAATGTCTTTAAAGTCTTAGGACAGAGAATGCGACTTAGTGATAAAACTTATACCTCACATGTGTGAGATTCCAGTTTTAATCTCTGGAAACAGGAAAAATGAACACATTTTTAAGTCATAGACTCTCAAAGTTCACTTTAGGAAAGATGCAGAAATCAAAGGGAAAAAATCAAATGTCAGAGGCACATACTGATGGAATAAGAAAGCTATCATGACAGCCTGGAACAAGACCATGAGGCCTGAGTTAAGGCCAGGAGAACAAAATAGAGATGTGTAGAGGCAACAAAGCTGTTAAGAAAACTGAAATAACTGACAAAAGAAAAGTTACCCTTCTTCTTTTACTCAATCAAGTTATTTGCTTTATAAGTTTATGTAGGGAATCAATGGGTAAGGCAACCATCCAAAATTGAATTTTAGGAGGGACATGGAGACTATCATGCTGAGTGAAATTAGTAAGAAGGAAAAGGAAGATATAGAATGACTGCATTCAGTAATACGACATAAATAGATACCAGTGTTTTACTAAATGTGGGAAATGGTAATGGCAGATTAAGACTCACCATTGAATATACACAAAGAGACTTAAGTGATAAACTCTAAATACCTGCAGGGCTAGCCACAATGTGTAAAATAAGAGGCAGAGAGATGCAGAGACAGAGAGAGAGAAAGAGAGGAAACTGGGGTACCTGCTATTAAGGCAGCATGGGGGTGGGCAGGAGGGGGGGGGGTACATTGGTGGTGGAAATGGGGCACTGGTGGAGGGATGGGTGCTGGTATACTGTATTATCAAGAACCAATTATGATCACCTTTGTAATTGTATGTTTCACTGTGGTATAATAAAAAATTTTTTTTTTTAAAAAATTGAATTTTACTCCCCTGACACAGTATTTAGAAGTGCTTCTGAGCAGTAAGACTGCTAAAATAGAGATGAAGCAAGATGGAAAACAAAAAGTCATGCAAAATAAGCAGTTCTCAATGCTTGCCAGAGGTTAAAGGTTGGTGGAAGGGTTTAACCACAAAGGGTTATTAAGAGCAATTTGAAGAAGGAATGTATATAAAATTGTTCTATTGTTGTGGCAGAGATTTATGTCTTTAAAAAATAAATAGGGTTGGGGCCGGAGCGATAGCCCAGTGGGTAGGGCATTTGCTTTGCACGCAGCCGGCCTCTGCCAGCCCGGGTTCGATCCCCGGCATCCCATATGCCCCCCAGCACCACCAGGGAGTAATTCCTGAGTGCAGGGCCAGGAGTAGCCCCTGAGCATTGCTGGGTGTGACCCAAAAAGGCAAAAATAAATAAATAAATAAATAAATAAATAAATAGGGCCCCGATAAAAAAAAATCTTATGATACATTATTCATTCTTATAAGAAAAGAAAGATAAAAATGGGCTGTTCGTAATAACAAGTTGTTTTATAGCAATTTTAAATGACTTGATTTGTTTACCCTTGGATATTTATTCATCCATCAATGGGGTACATAGTGCATGCCGGAAACTGTGCCTCGCATTAGATACATGCTGGTGAGAGAGAAGTATAGAGCCTCCAGTCTAGGGGGAGAGGAGCAATCAAACATTTACGTAAATTGAATTATAGCTATTATTTAGAACAGTATTTTGAATGCTTATAACAAGCTTCCAGTTCCTACTTTTGGAAACATATTTTGTTCTTTAGAAAAAAGGAAAGGTGATTAGACTCCAATTTTAGAAACAATATAGAAGAAACAAACTCTCTCCTCAAACTAAATTCCTATGTGTGAACCCTGTGCCTGGAACCATAGAGTGGTTTTCATGACTATTAAAATGCTTTGCAAGATCCAAGAATATAACTCTGTGGTAAAGCATATACTTGGCATAAATTAAGCACTGGACTCAATCTCCAGCACACCACACACACACACACACACACACACACACTCACACACACACACACACACAAATAATTTATTTTGGCCCAAAAAGCTTTTCAGCTCCTCCTGCTCAGAGATTTCAGCAAGCTCTATCTGTGCATAATATCCAACCCTGAAATGTCAAGCTAGTTTCTAAGCACTATAATCCTGCTACGTTGAAGACACAGAAGTCAGAGTTTATTCTCTCTGTGCACCTAAATTGTAAGAGCACATCTTACCAATCTTCAGTTCTGGGTGTCACAGAGCAACAGGAGTGGATTGGTCCTTCTACTATAATAACATTGAAAATGATACATGGCATGATTGTTTTTAAGCATTGGATAACCAAAAACACATATTGAGATCTCCCTAAAAGGATATATTATAATGCAAGCTCTATCTATGCACAATATCCAACCCTGAAATGTCAACCTAGATTCTAAGCGCTATGATCCTGCTAAGCTAACAAGGCAGAAGTCAGAGTTCAGGAAAGCTGAAACCATATGAATCTTTAAGGTAAGACCTCAGAAAGCAAAGGTATGTTGCAAGAATGGAAAAGAGGGTCCCAAAAATTCTGCAGCTGGTTTCCTATGATGCTTCGCTCAAAGTAAAGCACAATCTTACAGCAAGTCTACCTAAGTCTGTTATTACTCTACAGAGAATTTACTATAGGAACAAGCACATAATAGAGATAAGAGCCATCAACAGTGCTAGTGGACGTTGAAATTCTGGGAAATCAGAGTGGCAGGACCTTTGTTATCAATTTATTAGAAAACAGACACCTAGTTTCACTCTCAGAAAAGATTAGAATCATGCCCTGGTGTAAGGTCCACTTTAGGCCAATCCTAACAAAGTCTAAATATAGGCCTTTTAAAAAAAAAAAAAGGAAAAGTAAGAAAAGAACGGGAAATAATAGGCAGGGCATAGGGCAGGGACTTTGGTATATTGGTGTTGGGAGAGGAGTAGTATGCCTGTATATCCAAACTACAGAGACCAGAGCAATAAAGGAGAAGATCCAAGGTTAAAATGTGCCTGTTACGTGAATACAAGGAAAAGGGGCTCTCATTCGCTGTTGGTGGGTTCAGCCAATTGGGTCAATTGGGTCCAGCCCTTTTGGAAAACAACATGGACATTCCTCCAAAAACTAGATATTGAGTTCTCCTTTGACCCAGCAATACTACTCCTGGGGGCTATACCCTGGGGGTCCAAAAAACACACAACAGAAACACCACCTGAATCTCTATGTTCATCCAGCACTGTTCACAATAGCACTATTCACTATTCACAATATTCACACTAGTGTGAATATTCACTATTCACTATTCACAATTCACAATAACACTATTCACAACAGGCAGAATCTGGAAACAACCTGAGTGCCCAAGAACAGAAGACTGGATAAACAATGGTACATCTATACAATGGAATACTATGCAGCTTTCAAGAAAAATGAAGTCATAAAATTTGCCTATAAATAGATGGACATGGAGATTATCATGATGAGTAAAATTAGTCAGAAGGAAAAGGACAGATATAGAATGACTGCATTCATTTGTGGGATATAAATGTATACCAGAGTTCTACTTATTGTTGAAAATCACAATGTCAGGCTAAAACTGAGCATTGAATGTAGGCAAATGTAGGTTTATCATGTATACATGATAAACCCTAAATGTATGTATGGCAAGCCACAATGTTTAAGAGAAGAGAAGAGAGAGAGAAAAGAGAAAAAGAGAGAGAGAGAAGAGGAGGAAAGTGCAACCTGCCTATAGAGGCAGGTTGGGGGATGGGAGAGGAAACTGGGGACATTGGTGGTAGGAAATGTGCACAGGTGGAGGGATGGGTGCTGCAACACTGAATGACCAAACCCAATCACGAACATCTTTGTAAATGTATATCTCATGATGGTATAATGAAATATTTTTTTAAAGCCTCATAAAATTGATTTTTAAAAGGACTCTTATTTACTAAAACCTTTACAATAGAGAACTTCACTTCATCATCATTCTGTAGTGAATCATTCAGCAGTAAACTTTATAGCAAACAAGGTCTTTATGAGTCACCCACTGGCACTCCAAATGAATGACTAACCATCAATTTATGTTATACATGCCTGACTGGAAAAACAGATTTCTGTTGAACTAAGAAAGTCCCTGCCCATCACCTCTTATTCTAGGGTACAGAAAAAACTGACATCAGTTTTTATTCTCCTGTGTGCCCTCAGTATCTATTTTCTAACCATTTCCTAGGTGTCTGCATTTATTTTATAAATAAGTTATACAATCTGGAAGTTTGACTGCTGCAGCTTAGGGGGTGTTTTCACTAAAAGAATCTGCCCCAGTCTCTTACTGAGATGAATGATTAGAGTCTGATTATATAATGAACAGATGCCAGGTCAGACCCACGCCAGACCCACGCCCGTCGGCAACCCCAGAAGAGATCCAGACCCATCCACTCCAGACCCACAGGTGTGCTGCTCGGCCCCAAGTGGGAAGCAAGCCATGGAGCTGTCCTCCCAGTAAGGCGCTCGACTAGCCCCTGGCTGATCCTAACATTGCTCTAAGGGTTCACTCACACATTTAGGGGAGAGGCCACGCTGGCCGGACTTGGAGCGGGGATTTGGGCTTCTCCGCCCTTTCCTCCACCCTCCATGCCAGCTACCCCATAAGAGAGACCCACGCCAGACCCACAGCTCCATCAGCACGTGGCCGCTCTGTGGCCGCACAACATTCTTAGATAGTACTGATTTTAGGATCAGGACCTTCCCAGGATCTTTAACATTTATACACTGTATACAGTTCTAGGCAGGTTCTAACTGATACCCGTCATCCCAGTAAGCCTAGCAAGAAGCCAGAGCAACCCACACATCATGAGGTCAGTCATTTTCAACATCCAGACTCCACAGTTCCTCAGAGCTCCACTCAAGAGAAAACCTGATCTTTCCCTTTAAGTTTCACCAGTAAATGCTCAAGATGAGAGCCTTTTACTGAGTGTATACCACCTACACGGCAGAGCCTGAAAAGCTACCTATGTTTTATTTGCTATGGCACAAAACCAGTAACAATTATGGACCTCATTCCCATGACCTGAAGGAATGGTTTGAGGCTCTTCCTGTCCCTGAAGCAAGCAGATGACCTTGTGCTACACTTGCTTGCAACAGGATGTATGAAGATGTTACTGGTTGCAAGGATATTCTGTTCTGTAAAAGAATTTTCTGACCTGTAAAAGGGGGAAATTATACCCATCTTTATTAACATCATATCAATTTTACTCTTATATTATTTCAATAAATTAGGTACCAAACTTTAATAGCTATTATTTATACTTAGTACTATAACTCTAGCTTGAATGGTTATATTAACCTCCCCAAAAAAACTCAGATGATCCCCAACCAGGACTGGTATACATTCTCTCACTCATACAAGGAATCTTTCATGAGCCCATACTATGTGTCAAGTACTGTACCGAACACTGAAGTTCCACAATGGACACAAAGGCTTGACTTCCGGATAGCTAGTTCTTTAAGACACACTCCCTTAAGGTAACTATCAGTAATCAATCCCCACAACCCCTTCTGCCAAGCCCCTTCATGGCCCACGGATCTTAAAATGTTGTTCATGAGAATATTACCATTTAGAGATAGAAGATGAAACTACTTACTATCCAGATGCTAACTGCACTGAGTCATCTGTGGTTAGTTACCCACCCCAACAAAAAAATAAAAAGCTATTTTCCTAGTTCATGTAATTTTCTGTTTTTCTTTCACCTCCTCTTTTCCTTCTCTGAACCTCCAGATCAACTCTCCTTAAGGTAAAGTTTTAAGGAAACTTCCTAGGGGAATATCAAATTCCCAAAGAAATGAGAGCAGGAGAAATGGTCTTCAGTAAGGAGCTTGACACTATGTCAGGGGTGGGAACAATAAGGTAAGAAAGGGAACATTCGAGCCCAGGTAGGCGGCTCCCAGAAGCAGAAGTCACCGGGCATTCGTCAGATGGAGCTGGGGTCACCCCTTCCCCTCTCCATCTTGTCCCGGAGACCCAGTGGCTCCCAACCAAGAACTGCCCCAGGGTGACCAGCCATAGCAGGCAGAGACTCAATCACAACAGGGAGAGCTGGCACCCAGCTCTCCCCTAGCTCAGCTGACCATGAGGTTCCCCAAGTGCGTGCCACTGTCCATCAAACTAGTGGAACTAATCATGTCCTAGAATAGACTACATTCCACGATGTGTAGGAAAGGGAAGTGGGAAGGAAAGTTAGAGAGAAAGAGAGAAAGGAGATACAGAATCCACCATGGAGGCAGGTTGGGGGAGGGGAGGGAGGTAAAGACATTGGTGATGGGAGATGGGCATGAGTGAAGGGATGGGTGTTGGAACACTGTAGAACCAAAATTCAAACATAGCATCTTGTAATTGTATATTTAAAGGTGGTGTAATAAAATAATAATAATAATAATAAACGAAAGGGATCATTAGGACAGTGGTAGAGGGGAAATGTGTCTGTCAGAGGCAGGCTTGGGCTGGGGGGGTCGAGGGAGGTAAACTAAGGATATTGTTGGAGGGTAGTAGAAACTGATGAAGTGATTGGTGTTGGAACACTTTACATCTGAAAATTACAAAGGATTTTGTAACTCTGAAATTCATGGTAATTCAATAAATAATGAATCTTCAAAAGGAACATTCCTTGATAATTTTTAGCAAATTATCTACAACAGGCAATATAAAATAAATTATTGATGGTCTTAAGAGGCAGGCTTAAGCAGTGGTTGGGAAGTTTGGAAATAATGGTGGTGGGAAACTGCGATGGTGGTGGAATTGGGACTGAATACTGAATTTCTGTAGGGCCCAGGTCTCTGAGGCATATGTTAATGCAGGGAGAACGGTGGAGTCAAAGAGATGTGCCTGGAGCCTCAGGTTCTTTGTCCTTTTAGCTATTTCTTCGATGCCTTTGAAGGCATTCCATGCCGCTCTCTTCCTCCTGCGCAGCTCAGGTTTTAGGTCGTTCTTCATGTTGACTTCTTGACCTAGGTACACATAACTGCTGCATTCAGAGATGTTTGCTCCATTGAGAGTGAATGGGGCCTCAGGAACTAGTTCATTTTTCATGAGCATAGTTTTCTTCAGATTCAGCTGTAGACCTATCTTTCCACATTCTCGGTCAAAGTCAGCCAGCATTTGTGCCGCTTGGCTAATGTTTGGTATTATTAGAACAATGTCATCAGCGAAGCGGAGGTGGTGTAGTTGCCGACCATCTATCTTCACTCCCATTCCTTCCCATTCTAATTGTCGCATGATGTTCTCGAGGGCGGCGCTGAAGAGTTTTGGTGAAATGGTATCACCCTGTAGAACCCCTCTTTTGACATCAATAATCACTTCCTTGTAGAATGGTGAGATCCTGGTGGTGAATCCGTAATACAGCTCACAAAGGATCTTGATGTATTGGGTTTGAACACCCTGTTTGGCTAGGGCTTCGATGACTGCTTCAGTCTCCACAGAATCAAAGGCTTTCTTTTAAATCAATGAACGTGAGACAGAGCAGCATCTTGTATTCCCTACAAACATCAATGAGCTTGATTGCTGTGTGGATATGGTCGATTGTGCTGAATCCTTTCCGGAAGCCAGCTTGCTCGCATGGTTGTCCTTCATCTAGTGTTCTGCTAATCCTGTTCAGGATGACTCGTGTAAACAGCTTGTAGATGACGGACAACAGGCAGATGGGGCAATAGTTGCCGATGTCGTGAATGTCTCCCTTCTCAAACAGTAGAACTGTCCTGCTGGTTTTCCATTGGGAGGGCACCTTGCATTCGGACAGGTAGCGTGTGAAGAGCCGAGCTAGTGTATTGATGAGTACTGACGGCAGATTCTTCAGGTGTTCGGGTATGACTTTGTCTGGGCCTGGTGCTGTTCCCTTCTTTACCGATGAAATGGCATGTCAGATTTCAGAAGGGAGAATGTCGGAAAGCAGGATGAGAATGCTATTTGGGTCTCCCAGAGAGGAATTGAAAGAGCTATGCTTGGAATATCACGCCTCACTCAAGTGAGAGAAGGAATCCGGAGTTCCAACCTCTGTCGCTATTCCAGAATCAGGGATGCTGTCTCATTTGCCAAGGCATCGAAAATCAGATGGGCTAGACATGTAATGCGATTTGGAGATGACCGCTGGACTAGAGCTGTTACCGACTGGATCCCACAGGATGTCAAAAGATCACGTGGCCGCCCACCCACAAGTTGGTCAGACTTCCTTGTCAAGACCCTGAAGGAACGGTTTGAGGCTCTTCATATTCCTGAATCAACCAGATGCCATTTGGCTACATTGGCACGTGATAGGGTCCAATGGAAATGTTACTGGCACCCACTAGAGCAAACCGATGAATAACAGGATACAAGTGATCAAGTGATCAAGTGACTGAATTTCTGTAACAAATTAGCAGGAAGTTCAACTTTGTTAAAATTTGAGTAGAAGCCCACTGAGTTCAATAAGTGAAAGCAGTAACATAGGTGTTTCAGGGGCTGGAGTGATAGCACAGCGGGGAGGGCATTTGCCTTGCACACAGCCAACCGGGTTCCATCTCCAGCATCCCATATGGTCCCCCCGAACACCACCAGGAGTAATTCCTGAGTGCAGAGCCAGGAGGAACCCCTGAGCATCACTGGGAGTGACCCAAAAAGCAAATAAATTTCAGTGAGTAGCCTTTAAAAAAAAAAAAAAAAAACATAGGTGGCTCAATTCACACATAACAGATCAGTAAAAAAAAAAAGGTTATGACTTTAGCAACACCATTACAAGATATATGTTGTAATAAGCAAAATAATAATGAGCTTTCCCAGAGGGGAAAAAAGCAGAGAATGACTCTTGGGAGATTATATAAAATTTGAATTGTCTTAGTTTGACGATCTCTATTCGTAAAAGCTATTCCAAGTGGCGTCCCAGGGAAAGCCTTGGCGTCTTGATGGTTCTTTGAGACTCTTAGCAGAACTCTTAGGCTCTCCTGTCCTCCCCTTTGCAGAGGGGTGCTCCTTTCTCTGGGTTGTGGCTCAGGGTCCCCATCTCTGAGGAGCTCACTACAGGCTTCTCTCAGGGAGGCACCTTGGGCCTTCGGGCTACTCCAGGGCTGGGCAGTTCCTTCTTGGCTTTTATTGTTTTTCTCCCAGGGCCACGCCCAGGAGTCCTCAGGACTTAGTCCTGGCTCTGTGCTCAGACATCATCCCGGTGGGTTTGGTGGTCCATAGAGGTGCCAGGGATTGAACCTGGGTCACCCATGTGCAAGGCAAGTGCATTACGCACTGCTCTCTCTAGCCCCAATTTAATCATTTTATTATTTTCTTAAGTTTCATCAGTAAATGCTCGAGATGAGAGCTTTCTACTGATAGTATACCACCTACACGGCAGAGCCTGGCAACCTACCCTTGTTTTATTTGTTATGCCAAAAACCGGTAACAATTATGGACCTCAATTCTGTGACCTGAAGAATGGTTTGAGGCTCTTCCTGTCCCAGGAGCAAGCAGATGCCCTTGAGCTACACTTGCTTTCGACAGGATACATAGAGATGTTACTGGTGCCTTCTCGAGCAAATCGATGAACAAAGGGAAGACAGTGAAGCAAAATAATCTCAAATAATTAGTGCCTTAAGGGAACAGGTGAAGGGGTGGGAAACGTAAGGGTAATTGGTGTTGGAACTGGTGTTGGAATATTGAATACCTGAAACAATGTACTGTGAACAACTTTGTAAATCACGGTGCTTAAAGTTTTATTTAAAAAAATGTTCTAAAGGGACATAGAATGCAGACACAAATGCATTCACTTGTGGGATATAAAAGATAAATAGTGTGAGACTAATATCCAAGACCAGGAAAAAGAGGGACCAGGAGGACTGGTCAATGGTTCAAAGTTTGCCACAAGAGTGTACAGGGGGAAAAGGACAGTTAGGACAGAGAAGAGACCAGTGTTACAATGAGAGTTGGAAATGATCATTTTGGACAGGAACTGAGCACTGAAAGTAGGTAAAGGGATATACCTGATAAGCTTCCAGTATCCGTATTGCAAACCAGAAGGCCCAGGAGGGAGAGAGAAAGAGATAGAGACAGAGTCAGAGACAGAGATAGAAAGACAGACACAGAGAGACAGAGAGAAGAGAGAGCAAGCCTGGCATAAAGGCAGGCAGGGAGTGGGGTGGGGGGGAAACTCAGGACATTGTTGGTGGAAAATGTGTACTGATGAAGGGATGGGTGATTGAACATTGTATTACTGAAACCCAATCATGAACAACTTTGTAATTACAAAGTTTCCCACAGTATATCTCACTGTGACTAATTTAAAAACGCAAAGAAAGAAAAAAGAAAAGTATTTGAAATGCATAGGCACATTTTTCCCAGGAGGAAGATTCATTGCTTTCACCAATTCTCAAAAGAGATTATAGAGCAGACTGCGTGCAGTAATCTGACATCTGGAGACGAGCTGGAATGGCCAGGACAAACAGCTGCAGAGAAATTAGGACCCATTTACCCAAGTTCACCACTCTCAGGATTATCCTAATAATCCCCAAATTATTGCCCTACATTTTCTACTCCCACAAAATAAGAGACAAAAGCTAAAGTCATAGAGACTGGCTCTTGAGGCTAGGTAAGACAGAAAATGGAACAGTGTGCTAACAATTGTCGAAAGTACTAATACCAACCTAGAACTGAGCATTAAATACAGGCAAAAGATACACATGACAACCCTTTAATGTATGTTCTGTAATCCATAGTCTGGAAGGGAAGGAAAGAGAAAGAGAGAGAAAGGGAAAGAAATAAAGAACCTGCCATGGATGCGGGCTGGGGAGGGGGAGGGAACCGGGGACGGTGGTGGGAGATGGGCACTGGTGGAGGGGATGGGTACTGGAACACTGTATGACCAAAACCCAGATATGAACTTTCTAATTGTATATCTTTGTAATTGTATATCTCACAGTGGTATAATAAAATACTTTTAAAAAATAAATAAAGACTGCCTCTTAAGCATATAAATTTCCAAATAGTCATTAAAGCTTCCATTATGTTTTCAGAACATAATGGAATCTCTACCATTGAACATGTCAAAGAGAAAGGTTATTTTTTCAGAGAGGTGGTTTGACTTTGACTCACACGTGGCAATGCTGAGGCTACCCACAGCTCAGTGTTTACTGGTCACTTCCAGTGGTACAAGAGAAACCATGCAATGCCGAGGATCAAATCCAAAGCTTGCACATGGGAACCTTGCACTCCAGCCCTTAGAACCATCTCCAGAACCACTATATTTTTCCCCATTTGGGAGGTTTTGATTTATTGGTGGTGCCAGAAATCAAGCACAGGGACTTGCCTCACACATGCAAGGCAGATGAACCAAGTCACTTCCCCAACTCATAAATTATTTTGAATCACAGTGATAAAAAAATTGTTCATGATTGGATTTGTCATATAATGTTCCAACACCTGTCCCTCCACCAATGTACATTTCCCACCACCAATACCCCCCAACCCCCATCTCCCTCCAATCTCCCACCTCTGCCTGCCTTTATGGACACACTTTTTTTTAAAGTATTTTATTATACCACTGTGAGATATACGATTACAAAGATATACAATTAGAAAGTTCATATCTGGGTTTTGGGCAGTGTTCCAGCACTCATCCCTCCACCAGTGCCCATCTCCCACCACCAATGTCCCCGGTTCCCCCCTCCCTCCCCCAGCCTGCCTCCATAGCAGGTTCTTTATTTCTTTCCCCTTTCTCTCTCTTTCTCTTTTCCTTCCCTTCCAGACTATGGATTACAGAACATACATTAAAGGGTTGTCATGTGTATCTTTTTGCCTCTATTTAATGCTCAGTTCTAGGTTGGTATTAGTACTTTTCGACAATTGTTAGCACACTGTTCCATTTTCTGTCTTACCTAGCCTCTGACTCCCACATGATTGTGATTATTTCCACTTTTGACAAGACCTCCTGATCCGTTTCACCTGACCTTGGATATTGGTATCATAATATGTACATATATATATATATATATATATATATATATATATATGTCATGCAAATAAATGCAGTCATTCTGTATCTGTCTCTCTCCTTCTGACTTATTTCACTCAACATAATCTTCTCCATGTCCATCCATTTATAGGCAAATTTTATAACTTCATTTTTTCCTAACATCTGCATAGTATTCCATTGTGTAGATGTACCAAAGCTTCTTTATTCAGTCGATTTTGGGCACTCTGGTTGCTTCCAGATTCTGGCTATTGTGAATAATGCTGCTATGAACATAAAAGTAGTTACAGTGTTTCCACTGCGTATTTTTGGCTTCCCAGAGTATATTCCCAGAAGTGGTATGGCTGGGTCAAATGGGAGTTCAATTTCTAGTCTTTGAAGGAATGTCCATATTGTTTTCCAGAAAGGCTGTACCAGCCAGCATTCCCACCAACAATGGATGAGTGTCCCCTTTTCCCCACATCCACGCCAGCACTTGTTGTTCTTGCTCTTTTGAATATGTGCCAGTCTCTGTGGTGTAAAGTGGTATCTCATTGTTGTTTTGATTTGCATCTCTCTGATGATTAGTGATGATGAGCATTTTTTCATATGTTTTTTGGCCATTCGAATTTCTTCCTTGCTGAAGTTTCTGTTCATTTCTTCTCCCCATTTTTTGATGGGGCTGTTTTCTTCTTGTAAAGTTCTACCAGTGCCTGATATATCCTGGATATTAACCCCTTATCAGATGGGTATTGGGTGAATATTCTTTCCCATTCTGTGGACTGCTTTTGTATATTAGTCACTGTTTCTTTTTGAAGTGCAGAAGCTTTTTAGTTTCATGTAGTCCCATATGTTTATCTTTGCTTCTAGTTGCTTCGTTAGTGGTGTTTCACTTTTGAAGATGCCTTTAGCTTCAATGTCGTGGAGGGTTTTTCCTATATTTTCTTCAATGTACTTTATGGATTCAAGTCTGATATTAAGATCTTTAATCCATTTTGATCTGATTTTTTGTGCATGGTGTTAGACACAGGTCCAAATTCATTTTTTACATATCACTGTCCAGTTTTCTCAACACCACTTGTTGAAGAGACATTCCTTACTCCATTTTGGATTCTTTGCACCTTTATCAAAGATTAAATGATCATGTGATTGAGGTTGGGTGTCAGGATACTCAATTCTATTCCATAGGTCCACAGGTCTGTTTTTATTCCAATATCACACTGTTTCAATTACTACTGCCTTGTAGTACAGTTTGAAGTTGGGAAAGATGATGCCTCCCATCTTCTTTTTCCCGAGGATTGCTTTAGCTATCCTTGGGGATTTATTGTTCCATACAAACTTCAGGAGTATTTGGTCAATTTCTTTGAAGAATGTCATGGGTATCCTTATAGGGACTGCACTGAATCTGTACAGAGTTCTAAGGAGTATTACCATTTTGACAATGTTGTTTCTCCCCATCCATGAGCAGGGAATATGTTTCCATTTCCTGTGTCCTCTTTTATCTCTTGGAGCAGGGAGACTTTTTTTTTTCTCTCCTCTCTCTCTCTACACACACACACACACACACACACACACTTGTGTGGTCCAACCATTGACCAGTCCTCCTGGCCCATTTTTTCCTGACCTTGGATTAGTCTCATACAATTTTTTTTATAACCCACAAATGAGTGCAGTTGTTCTCTATCTGACCCTCTCCTGCCTCATTTCATTCAGAATGATACTCCATACATTTTTTTCTTTTTTGAGTCACACTTCGGCAACACTCAGGGGTTACTCCTGGCTCAGGAATTACTCCTGGTGGTACTCAGGGGACTATATGGGATGCCAGGGATCGAACCGGGTCTGCCAGGTGCAAGGCAAACGCTCTACCTGCTAGGCTATCGCCGGCCCTACTCCATAAATCTTTATGCTAAACCTTCCCAACAGAAAAGATGTTTCCAAAGAAAAATTCAAATTTTTTATATATTAGCTAATCGATAGATGTGATTTTATTTTTAATTTAGTCACTGTGAAATTACAAAGTTACTCATGATAGAGTTTCAGGCACACAATGCTTTTTTTTTTTCTATTATTTTGCTTTTTGGGTCACACCCGGCAATTCTCAGGGTTACTCTGGCTCTGCACTCAGTAATTATCCTGGCAGTGCTCAGAGGACCATATGGAATGCCAGGGATCGAACTCAGTCTCAGGCAAGGCAAATGCCCTATCCACTGTACTATCACTCCAGCCCACACATAATGTTTCAACACCTTCCCTAAACCAAAGCCCCTCCACCCCTAAAGGTATATCTTTACACAGCACTTTTCAATCTGAAGTATAAGAACTAGAAAAAATGCACATCCACAGGACAAACAGTTCTACTGAATTAATGTTTATTTAAAACCAGGCATAAACCATGAGTGTGAATGGACTGATTTTTCTCACAACCATTATTTACAAATACCAAATACCTATTAATCAATTTTTGTCCACAAGACAATATTAAGTCAAAAAATGTGACCTGAAAGATAACTTCTTCATAAAGGATTTAAGTAGTTAGCTACAAAACTCATTAGTTGCTTGTGAGGCCTCATCTTTTCAAATATTTTGATATATCTAATTTATTATGAAGAATTAGTGTGTAATCAAATTCAGATAACATTCCTTGGGGTGTGCAAAAGGCAGGCAAATTAATCATTAATAAAATTATGGTTGCTAAAGACCTTTTTTTCTTCCTGAATGGTAATATAGAATATCACGGTGAATTATCACTATTTGAAGTTCGAAAATTCTAAAATGTGTTTCAGTACTAACTTTTGTTGTTCCTATCAAGGTGAAACAAAAATTCTAACAGAGCAAGTAAATTATAAATCCTATAAAGTGATCCATAGTTTCCTCTTTAACAACATCCAATTCCCTATAAATAGTGTCTCACATAATGCACATAATTTACAAAAGCATATTTACAGTTCAAACAGTTCAGTCAGCCACTAAAACCGTGCATCTGCTCATCCACAAAGACATTCATGTCGGCTGATTACAAACAGCAGCTCCTTTGGATATGCTTTTCTTTTTTTGGGCTTTTGTTGTCACACCCAGTGATGCTCAGGAGGTACTCCTGGCTCTGCACTCAGGAATCACTCCTGATCAAGGTAGGATGGGGAACTCTATAGGATGCCAGGGATTGAACCCAGGTTGGCTGCATGCAAGGCAAATGTCCAACCTGCTGTATTATAGCTCCAGCCCCTGAATATGTATTTTTTAATCAGTGACAATTCACTTGTTCTCTTGTGCTTTGACTGATTTACACATTATGTTAATGACCAAACATATACAGATATCTGAAAAGACAAAATAACATATAGTTTGCAAAGATTAATGGCACCTTTCATCAAGTGCATGACTAGAGATTTCCAACATCTAATAGTTACAAAGGCCCTCCATCAAGTCAAATGACATTTCAATACTATCACATCCAGATTTATGTTTTTCTTTATGTTTCATTTTGCTCTTAAAAATATCTGCAATTTACCTTCCATAAATCTGGCAACAGCTACATGAGCAATGCCTAATGCCACAAATGAAAGCATTTACTTATCAAAGCTACTAATAATTGAAGTCAATTTTACCATTCAGATTAAATTTGAATGTCTAGATCCCAGATACCTGGGTATGAAATATTAAAATCTGCCAAGAGGAATTAGATATTTTTCTCCTTTTCTTTTTAATGTAACCCACTATATAATAGTGAACTAAATACGTTTGTTTCATAGAAACAACTTACATTTGCCAATACAAGGCAAATGGTCTATGTACAGATACATTAGGACTGCCTAACTGACAGTGAGTGTTGCCAACCAGGCTCCACGTCAATGGAGCTAATATGGTGGAGCTCTCTGCTGAATGGACTTTCCCTTCAGGATACGTCGGATCTGGAACAAAAAGAAATTCAATTTGTAAGCCTTATGTTTTATTATCAGAGTACCATTATTTTCCTTCAGCGTTTATTTCTTTATTACACTCTAGCCACTTCTGCAAACTTCAAAGTATATGAGGAAATATGCAGTAACAGGTGTCAAGATTCTAAAGCAATTTAAAAAAAATACAACTCCTGTTAAAGCTTATTACAGATGTAATACAGTGATTTCAATGCAAGAAAGTAAAGCCTGTGTGTTAAGAACCATCAAAAGCTTAAATATATCCAACTGTTTAAATAGTATTTATATTTCTTTCCTAATCTTTCCACCTGGGATTTGAAAATGTTTAAAGAAAGCAATTATGATAAATTAAATACCACACCTATTTGAAGTCAGCCTCAATAACAAGAATCCAGACCCACTTTACATACAAAAGTAAAACCTTGACTTCTTTTCAAGTCAACAGAGTTGTTATAATATCAAGAATTAAGGCATCTGCATATAACTTTGCAGGTCACAGGAAAACTCCAGGGTCCTGTCAGTTAGTGTTTAATTTTATAAAATGAGTCTGAATATGCTGTCACTCAAACCACAACAGATTAAAAGCAACAAGTTAGGGAATTGGAGTAGAGAATACAATTGAAATATGCTTTCACATATTATATACAACAGAAGCAAAAGAAAAAGCTGCCAATTACTATTTAATGCTAGTCCCATCCTACAACCTTTCTTAAAAATTCCATTTCCTCAGCTAAACCTTAATATTGCAAAGTTTTCCAGAACCATTAGGCAACAATGTAATGAAAACCATTTGCAAATTATCAGGAGATTCATTTAATTCATTTTTATCTTAAAATCTTAAATCACATAAACTCTCTGTATCTTATTTAGCATAAGCTGATAGACAAAAATAATTGTAATGGCTGATATTTCCTAAGATACCAGCTCCTTAAATACCCACATGTTACTGGTGCCCGCTCAGGTAAATCGATGATCTATGGGAAGTCAAGTGATCAAGTGATCAAGTGATTTGAAGATCAATAACTCACAAAACTAAGATTCTTTTTTCTTATTGTCTACAAGAGCCTTACTACTTCCTCCTCCTTTCACCAATTTCCACAACTCAAACCATTCTGAATAATTTTGGCCCTGCATTTGTAGTAATGGAATTTAAAATATTACTAAACTAAAGACTAAAGACATTAACTAAAGACTACCTTGATTGATCTCATGCTGGATTGAATTCCTAGCACTGCATGGTCCCTTAAGCATCACCAGGCATGGCCACAAAAACCGAGAGAGTGAGAGCGGAGTTGTGGGAGAGAGACAATTATCTGACCTTTGATCATATTCGTCTAAGGAAAACCCTCAGTTTCTTCCTCTTCCTTTGGAAACAGGGTGATTGATTTCAAACAGCTTCAAGTACCTCTGGTGTTGGCGCTATACAATCTCCTCTCCTGCTACCTCTCCCAGTGCCTGAGGTCATTACCTCTCCCTTCTGTGGTCCTCACCTGCTCTCCCACGGGGCCATCAGGAACCAAATGAACTGGCTGTTCATTTTCCAAGTTTCGTGTACTTGGGTCTGCTCCCTTCCTCATCAACAGACGTACTGCATCCAACTGTGTCACCCGATACTGCAGGCTGGCAGCAACATGGAGGGCGGTGTTTCCATTATAAGCCTGAATACCACAGATGAAAAAAAGACAAACATCAGGAAGGGGCGCTTTCAGAAAAACAGCTCAAATACTTGAAGGAGTGTAAAGGAGGGCATTCCACCTCTCAGGCAGTTAAAGCTTTCTCAACGTACCTTCGCATTCACAAATGACAGACAACTGGGTAGTTCTAAAAACAAGCGAATGAGTTCCAGATTGGCTTCTTCGGCTGCCAGATGCAGGGCTGTGCGGCCACTTTTACGATCCTTATCAGGGACAGAAACAAATGAAAATGAACATGCCTTGGAGACGCTTTTCACCCAGTCCCTTAAATGCCTGACTCACTTTGGAGATTCCCTTTGACTGCTCCCCATTTTTACAAAGCCTTCCACAACCCCAAACTTAAAGGAAACTTAATTCCTCCTAAATTCTGTCTGCATGTGCTCATAGGACTCATCACAGCAGACCCTTCAATAAAGTGGCCATCATGCGTAGATGATAAGGTCTAGCAGGCACTTTAATGCATACAGAACCATTAATCATTCATTGCTTGCAGATTTAATAACCACCGTTAGACTGTAGCTGTATCCCTAACCTTTTCTATCAGTCTGGTCATATATATGCATACATAAGAGATACTCCGTTTATAATTCTCATTTAAGAAAAATAAACAATTTTTTAATTTAAAAAAAAAACAACAGAAAATTAAGTTCTGATCCAACTTTCAAAAAGCCCTTTCCAAAGAATTGCATTTCCTATCAGTGTTGGTTACTGAAGCTCATGTGGTATCAAGCTCAAGCATTCCTTTTTCCTTTCAAACAAAGACCAATTTATTTCACAAACATGTTCTTTTGGATGATTATAGATTAAAAGTAAAATAAAGCAACCAGCTGAGATGATCTTTTTTAAATCTAAACTTCTTAATTAGTCATATGTTGCTACGCGCTCCACTGATTTAAAAGGACAAAAACCAAAGTTTTCATCGATACCCAGCAATAAGGCCTTAAGCTGCGACCTCATTCTCCCCAACCCATCTCAAGCTCCTCTGAACATTTACCTTAGCTTCCACTGCTGCTCCCATTTGAATCAGACACTTTATGGTGTCAACCAGACTCTTATTCTTCAGTAAAAGTTCCTGAACTTCAGGAGAATGGGGCTGTTGGTTTCTCTGGAGTTCATGTACCACAGCATTGTGAGCCACAACTGCACAGTGCAGAGGAGTTAAGCCTAGAAGCAGCAAAATAAAGCAGCACTTAAGCACCCCACCAGGTCCTTCAGTGGCTTAATTATAAACCTTGAGGACAGCCCTAAGTATGACCAATAAATGTTCTCCAAGGACAAGTAAGGAGATCTGAATATTCCCTCCCTTGGGTCATAATGCTAATTTTATCCAAACAATACTTAGGTTTAGATATTCCCCCTTCTTTCCTGGCAGAAACTTAACATTCTCAGAATTGACGGGCCCCATTCTCAAACTGGTCTTTCACCCAATTAAGTTTCCAACATAGTTAAGTTTACCATCATAGTTAGTTGCCTCAAGATCCAAAAAACTGATTGCTCCTTATGGATCCCTTCTGAATTGCCTGCAATTTTTTAAAGAAGACAAAAATTAGCAAAAGATTATCTAATTAGTACTGCAATAAATAAGCCAACTGCAACAGGCCAAAGTTCTCCAGCCTTTCTGCACCTGCAGACCAGCACCGATCATGGACCAGCTGCAGCAGTCAACCTATGTCCAGCTTCTATCATCAGAGCCATCTCTTCAGCCCTCCCATTCCCAGAGTAATAGAAGCTGGTTTGCTGACTCACCTGGAGCGCCTGGGAGTGGCCCTTCTCGGCACAGACATGCAGAGGGGTTCTTCCCCAGCAGTCGGTGGTGTTCACCTGGGCCCCCAGGCTCACCAGATCCTGCACAATGAGATGCTGATTGGCAGCCACTGCCACTTGAAAGGCACTCTGAATAATGAGAAGGAAGAATTATTTTTGAAAAAGTATTTGTCACCTAACACTATTATAACAAGAAACAGGAGCTTAAACAAAGACTAGTGAAAATCCCACACAGAAAATAAATGATAGTAATAAGCAATATGATACTGTAATACAAGGAAACTAAAATAAGCTTAGGTGTGGCTATATTATACCCAATTAGCCTTTACTCAAATAACTACAGTTAATAACTTCAAGGTTAATGGCGACAAAGTCAACATCTCAAAGTTAATATTAACTAAACTCTTTCTGAAATAATCGAAATGATACTGCTGATCATGCCTATGTCTTTGCTATTTCACTCTCAAGATCCTCACCTGTCCATTGTGCTCTTTTATGTCTAGCATGTGAAGCGCACTCATTTTTCTTGCAAGGACATAAGAAAGTGCCCTTCTTCCTTGGGCGACAGCAATGTGAAGGAACCTGACAGGGAAAAAAGAAAAGAATCGAATTACATTCTGTTTTCACTAAGTGCATCTATTTTAAAAAAGCATTTTTTTTCCCCATTAGCCTTTCCCTTTCTCTGTTCACTGGAGGACACAACTGAAACATTAGAGCATAATCTGTCTTTAACTTAACCAGATACCTAAAGCTGCAGCAGGCGGATAGAGTGAGGCTAGCAGAACTAAGAACACCAAGTGCCATCCATGCTGGTTACTTAAAACCTTGTATATTTAATACCCATGAAAACCCTATGAGAAAGTTATTATCACTACATCAGGAAACTGAGGCACTTTAGAAAGGTCAAATAACTTCCCTAAGACCACAAAGATGTCAGGCTACAGAAAAAACTCGCAGGTGATCAAAATCAGCTAATCACGATGTTTTTGCCCTAAACATAATGTCTATGGTGGTCTTTCAAAATCAATTTTTCAAAAACACAGATTTTTATTAATTTAGGTCAGATGATATGTTCAGTTTGAAAAAACAAGAAAACTTCCTTGAAATACTAGCTGTCAATGAACAGTAGTTTCCTTTCTCCCCATTAGTCATTCTGGCTAGCCTACCACTTCCAGCGGTCGAGCTCAGGACACGAGACAGTCATGTGCCCGCTGTATCTAGGAAGTCTGAGTTACCAAACAGGGAATTACCTAAAGAGATACTCACGTGTCACCATCTGCATCCTTGGAAAGAAACTGGTCCTGGGAGATATTTGCCAGCTTGCTCTCCTCCTGTTCTACTTGCCACTGGAAAAATGACTTTCCTAACTGTGTGGTATTCACTGGATTTGCGGCAAAGTTTTGGAACAGCAGTGAAGTGTTTAAAGAGGCAGCACCTGCATCGTGCCCCGCCATGGCCTCACAGGCACTGGGTGGCATCACACTAAAGTTCTGCAGGTGGGCATCACTTTGTTGCTGAGCACTGGGGGAAGCCTGAATGGGAACAGGGATAGCCTCAGCCTCCACAGGACTACTGAGAAGGGATGAGAAACTTTGGTTTTGGCAGAACTGCGGTTCTTGACTATCAAAGAGATCTGGTTCGTAGCTGGGGGACTGGGAGGTTCTGGAATAAGGACTATATTCCAGAGCTGGATTGTGGGAATAGTGCTGAGACTGCTGCTGCTGCTGCGCTTCTCATTCTGTGGTGAATACTGGAACGAGGGCACCTGATCCATCACATACGGGGAGCTGCTAACGTGGAACGGCTGGTACTTCTGCGGCAGCGGGAAGACCTGACCATGCTCTCCCAGGGAGCTCTGAGGAACCACCACAGGGCTCGTCCAGTTCACCTGGACAGTGTTCAGGGACACCGGGCTGTTCTCATTCTTTATGTTGATGATGCTCTGAAGCAGATCAGCACTGCTGTCTGATTTCGATCCACTGTGATGAGCATCTTCCATGCTCTCCCAGGTGTTGGTGTCTGAGGTGGTGTCTAGAAAAGGAGACATAGAAAGTTGCACACTACTTCCGAAATTATTCCAGGAATAATTTTCTGAAGGGTAGTCAGAGGAAAATAGTAAAATACCAAAAACTGGGTATGTAACAAAGCTGGCCTCTTGCAAGCTGGTCCATCAGAAGAATCAGGTCCTTTCCTTTTTGGCACTATATGATCCTGAGGTCGTCGATTCTGTTCCCGAAAAGGAATTTGGAAACTGTGATGATTTTGTTCTCAGATTTTTCCTATAATCATACTAAACTATTTCACACTAAACCCCCATATTCAAAGAATAAATAAATAAAACCCCCATATTCTTTAGAGAAGTAACTCTTACCTGTGAACTGCTCTCTGTTTACGCCTTGTGACTGCAAGGAAAAAGAATTTCTAATTTAACACATAAAAATGTTTCTCTTTCTTAATATGCAACAATAATTAGACATCTCTCTACTATTAGTCACTATAAACCTTTGACATCATTATCCTATCAATATATATTTTTCATTTTTATTCTGCCTTGTTCCTTTACCCACTTTCACCTTAGTTCCACTTAAGTCATGATGAAGTTAACAAGACATCTGGATTTTCCCTTTCTAGTCAAATGTTTCTGTCCCACTGATATGTATCATCAACTGCTTCATACTGGTAATCAATAAAAAGCAGCTAGCAAGAGAAATATATTGTGTCCTATGGACTATATGGTGTATAAAATGATTTATTGAACCTTTGCCAAGAGAATAATCAATCTCACAGACTAAACCCCCCTGCCTCCAACCCCAAACCAAAATTAAAAAGTGGGATACCTTAAAACCATCCACGATTTGACCAGAAGTTTTCTGCTTATGACTTCGGATATGCAACAGGAGCTCCTTCACTGAATTCTTCACACGAACGCCTTGAAAGGGTCCTCTCTGCTGCCTTCCAACCCCATATGGGGCTCAACTGTTCAAAAGAAAACAAAACAGGTCCCAGTAAGTTTTGTTAAACGCCAACCTTAATAAAGTCAAAAAGCATAACTATCTAATGTGCAAAGCCCGAGCAGTTGCAAAGCCATTGCAAGGAGCTCTGCTCAATGCTGTGCAGGTCATTTTCCCATTCCACTCAATAATGTATGCTGCCTAGTACCTTTCCGAAGCAGACACCTCAAAGAATTACAGCCCCTAAGAATGTGGCTTCAGAGCTTCTCAGAGTAAAAAAAAAAAAAAAAAAAAAAAAAAAATCAAAGTAAGTGCCCTTCTCTTTCTTTCTCTATCCAAGAGGCTGAATCACAAACTTTGCCACCTCAACTGTCAAATCAGATCAATAATTATTCCCAACTCTTGAATGCCTTGAGGAGCAGGGGTAAACAATATTTAAACCCCAAGCATAAAACAAATATCTACCAACAGTGGATTGATTCATTTCTTATTATTTCCCTCCTTCCTGCTATACCAAGAAAGTTACTTAAACACATTTCTATATACACAGGATTTCCCATCACCAAGAGTTGTTTGGAACTTCCCACAAAGGCCTTTTCAATAAAAAGAGAAAGCAATTTCATTTCTATTCTAACTTTAAAATATACTTTTTTTTTTTTTTTTTGCTTTTTGGGTCACACCGGCAATGCTCAGGGGTTACTCCTGGCTCTGCACTCAGGAATCACTCCTGGCGGTGCTCGGGGGACCATATGGGATGCTGGGGATCAAACCCAGACCGGCAAAAGGCCGGCCACATGCAAGGCAAACACCCTACCCGCTGGACTATCGTTCCGCCCTAAAATACACTTTTAGTATGTTGAGTATGAGAACAGCATTGCATTTCTGATCACTATTATTTCACAAACTGATGTGATGAGCTGAACATAAAGTAAACATGCAAAATGTCAGGAAATGAATAATTCAGCCCAACTGCTGAAAGGAGAAAAAAAGAAAGAACATGGGGCAAAAACATAATGCACCAACTGGAGACACACACACACACACACACACACACACACGTATATATATGAGAAAAACTCAGTGACAGGACAAATTAAACATGTAGTTGGTTTTCGAAGTCATTGTAAGGTATCTTGCTGGAATGAAACAGCATTTTCCTGGAATGTCAGCAGTTATTATTCAATGCCACAAGGAGAAAATTTCAGTTTCAGAAATCCCCTATGACTATGTGGCAAACCAAGGAACAAAACCATTTCGCCAGATGACGACCAAATGTGGGAGAAAAAAAATTCTAAACACACACAATTTTTGCATTTATTGTCCATTAACATACAGGAAGGACCTAATGCACTAATGAATCTTTTTTTAATGGAAATGAAAAATCACTTTGAAAAGCAAAAGACCAAAACAGGGGAAGGGAACCGGTAGTTCTTTAAAACCAGACAGCACAGCGGGTTGAGCGTTTCCGGGCATGTGAGGCTGACCGGGTTCCATGACTCGGGTTCGATCCCGGCATCCCATTTGGTGCGCCGAGCACCACCAGGAGTAATTCTGAACGAAGAGCCAGGAGTAACCCGAGTGTGGTTACTCAGGGGTTTGAGTGACACTCACACTGCCAGGTGTGACCCATGAAGCAAAATAAATAAATAAATAAATAAATAAAACCATACTCATTAGATCATCCAAGACCAGAGATTATCTACTGCTCATTTAGTCTGCCAATGTCATACTGTTTTTTTTTTCCAAATTATACAACTCACAAAGAAACCAATAAACAGCCAAAAAGGAAACACTACGTTTCACCTTGCTAGAAAAAGGCTTAGCCATTGTGCAGCACCTAGAAAAGATGACCACAGAAATTCCGGCTAACTTCCAAAATTCACAAACACCACAAACTAAGCTGAGTGGGTTTTCCATCCGGCTTTCTCTCAAACCTCTTGAGTGTCTCTATTTGTTGTTGTTTTTTTCCCCTTTGGGGAGTCACCCCCAGCAATGCTCAGAGGTTACTCCTGGCTCTGCACTCAGGAAGTACTCCTAGCGGTGCTGGGACCATGTGGGATGCCCAGGATCTAACCCAGGTGGGCTGAATGCAAGGCAGAGCCCTCCCCACTGTACTATCGCTCTGGTCCCTCTTAAATATCTGGAAGCTATTCATGTGCATGCAAAACAGAGCTGTATCAGTGCTCCGGCCCGTCCTAAACATCTTGAAGCTCTTCATGTAATATGAAATCCTCTTCTACTTCAAATTTCCGCAAATACTTCCGAAGAAGTGAAGTCATGACCTTAAACACCACTCAAACCCTAATCGGCGATACCAACGCCTTTTCCTCAAAACAGCCACAGGGGGAAATATTCCAGCGCCCCCAGACGCTAAATCCCTGCGAAGTATGTAAACTGCAGGTTAATAAAGCGACAGGGGGCGGGGTGGGGGGGCTAAGGGATGAAGAAGGAAGAGGAAGGGGGGTCGGATGGGACAGGCAGAGCCCAGGCCAAAGTGGTTCATTGCTCCCAAAGCCCACCCAGTTCTTTTTTTTAAAGTGCTGCGCCGCGGGAGCCGCTGATGTCACCCCATTTCACCGACGGTCCGAGGGCACGAGTGACAGAAAACAGTGGCACTGGGCGAGGCACAGGGCCAGTAGCAGACATAGGATGGTCACAGCGGTTACGTCCAGCCGCCAAGGAAGGCGCAGCGAGGGCCCGAACATCCGTCGGGGGCGTCCGGGCCGCCGCCACCCTCCCCTGCCCCCTCCCTCCCTCCCAGCGGCGCCCCCGAGCCCGCCTGTGTGATACCTGGCAGCCGCTCGGCGCGGGCGCCCCTCTAGGCCGGGACTCGACGGCGCCGCTGGAGGACGCGGACGAGGCGGAAGAAAAGTCGGAGGAGTCGGAGCCGGGCGAGCCGGGAGCCGACGGCCCCGACGACGAGCTGGTGGCGTCGAAGGCGCCCGGGGCCGCGGCCGGGGGCGACGCGCCGTAGAAGTAGGCCAGGTTGAGCGGGCTGGTCATGAGGCCGCAGTCGCTGGCCGCGTCCAGCAGCCCCCTCTCCGCCGCGGCTGTCCACGATCATGCTCCCGGGCTCGGCGCTCGACGACCCCCCAACCCCACCCCAGACGCCAGCGAGGGGCTATGGCGGCACAGCCGGTGGGTTCAGGGAGAAGAAAGCTGGGGCGGGTGGCACGACGCGGGCATAGGCGCGACCCGAGGGCCGTGCGGCTTTTTAAAGGCAGAGGGGCGGGGAGACTGGAGCCGCCTCGCCGGCCTCCCCGCGCCCGGCGGGACCCATTGGCGGCCGCCGGCACCTCCCGGCCCCTCCTCCGGATGCGGCCGGTTTCCCGTAAAATGTACAGGATGAGGCAATGCGCCCTCCGCCCTCTCCCCGCCCGCCGGCCCGCCCAGCCCCGCGGCTTGTTTTCTTGCCCTTCGCCCGGAATCCGCGGCCCCCGCCTCGCCGGCTGCCCCCGTCCCGGCGGCGTCGGAGCGAGGCCGCGAGCCGGCTCAAGGCTCGGCTGAGGGCGTGAGGCGCGCGGCCACGGGCCTGTGGAAGAAGCCGGGCGCGCCGGTCCGGGCGGGAACCGGTCGGCCGAGTTCTCGCGGGAGTGGGGAGCCCCGGACGGGGCGCGCCGGCCGGAGCCGAGCGACAGCCCTCGGAAGGTTCTAGAAAGTCCCGTCGCCTCCTGAGCTCCTGAGCAACTTCTCCCGACTTGCCCGTGTTGTCTTATGACGGCAACGAAGACCGGGGCTATATATTTTCTCTGCCTTCAAATAATAATCTGGGTCACAGCCCTTATGCTTCTGTATCCTTGAGGAATTGAACAAAGAAACGCCTTAGCAAATTGATATAGACCTACGTGGTGTGTTTGAATTTGTGGGATTTGTTTTAAATTAGTTTTTTGTTGTTGTTGCTTTTTTGGGTCACACCCGGCAATGCTCACAGGTTACTCCTGGCTCTGCACTCAGGAATTACTCCTGGCCGTGCTCAGGGGACCATATGGGATGCCGGGGATCGAACCCGGGTTGGCCGTGTGCAAGGCAAACGCCCTACCCACTTGACTATCTCTCCGGCCCGGTGTGGGATTTTTTTTTTAATTTTCTGTAAATATTCATTTTGTCTGATAAACACGGAGTTTTGCTCTTTCCTATTTACAAGCTTGCTTTTAATAGACTTTTTAACTCCTGCTTGCTTTTTTTTTAAAATCCTACTTGTATGACCCCGATTCTGCAGGAGGAAAAGAAACATGATTAGGTGTGTCCTTTCAAGTCACTACTTGAAAATAATCTTGTCGGAATGATAAGGTATGTAAACACGTGCTATATTTAAACTTATTGATTAAATTAATCACGAGTATAAGGTTCAGTGGATATCCAAAAAAGATAAGTCTGGTGAAGGAAAAGAGGGCCTGAAGAAAATCTGCGCAATGGAGGAAGGTAGCATTCGACGTGATCCTTTCAATCCGCACTACTTACAGGAAGTCAGCAATATGAGCGAATTAGAAGAGAGAGAAAGAGAGAGAGAGACTATCCTAAGTCCCCTTTAGGATAGTCAAAAGGAGGATGATAGTGTTAAATGTAAAAGGTGCCATTGGGTGGAGCACCTGCCTTGCCAGGCTAAGACACTGAGCCGGTCATTAAAACACTGAGTGAACGTGAAAGAATTTGGGGCAGGCAAAATTGATCTGGAAGCAGCCTTAGATAGGGTGAAACCATGGGACCCAAAGTTCATCAGGAACCACCACAGCCTGGGGAGAGTTGACCTAACCCTGAAGACAAAAAAAAAAAAAGGGGGGCATGAAGAAAGTAAATGGAAAAAAAATTAGGGCTGGCAACCGTGGCAGGGACAGAATCCATGAATTTTGCCAAGTTGGGGATGCAAAGCAAAAATGGGATTCCCCAGTAAGGCAATGGATTGAGATGGGATGATCAGGCAAACAGGAATGTCTGTTTCTGATCCAAAGAAAATAACAGAAGCCAAATGGAGGAAGGAGAACAAGAGAGACAGAGACAGAGAGAGGGAATAATAAAGAAAGGAAGCAATAAACTTAAATTGTTAATCAGGATTCAAAGCCCTGATGGGCATTCCAGATTATTCACTTTTTCCTTCCTCCCACTATTTGGATTTGAATAACTTTTAAAAGATAAACACCTCCTGCATGTATCTGCAGAACATAGAAATTAACCATTAGTAGGAATTCCTCAGAAACCAAAATTCCTAAAAAAGATGCTCCAAGCACAACATTAGGCTTCCTCAATAAATTACATTTGGATTTCTTTTTTCTCTCCACTAATAACTTTTTGTGTGTGACAAATGCTTAAAAGGCATTTCAAATAAATTCATAGACAAATATTTTCATAATATTAATTCTCCCCCTAAAATTATTTTGTTTCATATATAAAGATTAAAATTCCTGGAGAAGTTAACATATATACATAAATATGATCAGTGAAAGATTACTGTTTCAGGTACCAAGTTGATAATACAGGGCTAGGGCATATGTCATTCATGTTCCTGACCCAGGTTTGATCCCTGGCAGCACAGTGCTTCTGGATAACAGAGTGTAATTTAGGAAGTTCCCAAGTATGACCAGGACTGGTCCTGGAGACACCCGACACCAGTAGGATGACCCATTAATCCCTAGCACTGCAGATCCTAAGCATCACCACATCCTCTGACCCAAGTGTTGAACTTTCAATCTGGTACACTCAGTACCACAAGTGTCCCCCTTGGAGGCTGCCTGGAGGCTCACCATAAAAATTTTTAACTTGGCCTCACACGTGGCTGGGGAAGCTGGAACTCAGCTCGCCCCAGGCTGAGCTGACCATGGGGCTCCCAGGAGGACAGATGGGTTTTGGGAGTGGGCCCATCACCTCTGGGAGGTCCTGGAAGCAGCCGGATGAGACTCGCCCACCACACTAGCCACCACCTTTGCTGTCCAGATGCTGACCATGAGGCCCCTAAGTCGCGCAGCCACATGGTCCATCAAACTAGTGGAAATAGTTATGTCCTTTAATGTACTGCATTCTATGATGTGTAGGAAAGTTAGGAGGGAGGGAGAGATAGAGAGGAGAGAAAAGACATACAGAACCCGCCAAGTAGTTGAGGTGTGGGAGGGGGAGGGAGGTGGGGACATTGGAGATGGGAGATGGGTTCGGGTGGAGGGATGGGTGTGGAACACTGTAGAACCATAACTCTACATGAGCATCTTGCAATTGTATGTCTAAAAGTGGTGTAATAAAATTTAAAAAAAAAAAACAATTTTAACTTGAAAAATTGATTTTTCAAAATAAAAATTCAAAGAATAGGGCCAGAGAAATAGCAAATGGATATGGTGCTTGCCCTGTATGACCTATATCTATTATTCTGTCCCAAGCATAATAGATATAGTTCCCCAGAGGACCACCAGGAGTGATCTCTGATCACCACTGGCTGTAATACAAAAACTAAGTAAGTATAAATGATCAAGAATTGGGGAGGGGGTGTTGTTGCAAAACAACATCACAAGTGCTGTGGTTACTCCTACTTATCAAAACTTGTTGAAAAATAAAATAATGTCATTTATGCACATATTGATGAAACCACCATGAAAAATAATGTAGAAATATTTTCAATTCATAATATATTTGTACTCGGGGGACAAGGGGTTACCATAATCTGGCTGTGCTGGGGGACCATTATATATCAAGGATCCAGCCCAAGGCTTTTCTTACAGACTAAACGTGCACTTGGCTTTTTGGCAGTCTCCCCAGAAAACTACCTGTTATTGCCTACTTTATGTTGTGTTAAAGGGCTAGGAAGATGGTAATGGAGTTGTAACATTGTTGCAGGACTCCTCTAAGAGCCTCTGCATCTGCTCTGAATTGCCTCCTGCAAATCACTTCGTAGATAAGGGGTAGTCTAAATGTGGCAGTTTATCTGACCATGTATTCTGGACTAGCTGGTATAAATATTCTCTCATGCTACCACAATCATCGTGGGACTAGCTAGATCTTACCAGCATATTTGCCTGGCCACGTTGGATCCCTAAGTAATTAGACCAGAGAGAAATGCTGTTTGCCTCCAAGCAAGCAAGCTTGGCTCCCTGATAACTCAAAGGCAACTAAAATACAAAACTACCGTGAAGTAGACGAGACTTGTGAAGGCTTGGAGAAATATTTAACTGGCATTAGTATTAGTCTTTGGTACAGAGACATGCCATCTCAGAAACCCCCTTCTCTACCCTATAAAGGCTTTTACAGGCAGATCTTGGCTCAAGACATTAGCATATAAAAAGACATTAGGTGAGGTGCTACAAGAAATTACCTGAGGGCATTTGACCCTCCCTGCCAGGGGAAGTTACTTTTTAGCTTACAGCTCCTCCCAGCTCTGCTAGGAGGTTTTGAATTAGCTCTGGGTCCTTGTAAACAGCCAGAAGGTCTCCTGAAGTTGCTACATTTCTATAGAGCTATTTTCCTGTTTTCATCTCTAGATAGCCCTGCCCATCCTGAAGTTGCTACATTTCTATAGAGCTATTTTCCTGTTTTCATCTCTAGATAGCCCTGCCCAGAATGGGCTGGGCTGGGGAGTTTGGGCGGATTTCTAGGTGCAAGAAGAAAGAACCTCTCTTTTTTTCCCCCTTTTTTGCCATTTCGGCTTCCCTTGGCATTTTGCTTCTCTGTCCTCTCCATTCTCTGTTGGGCATCAACACGTGGTGGCAGCCATCTTGGCCTACACCTGGCTGGGGCCTAGCTGGGAACCCAGAGTCCAGAGGCTTTCCCTGCTCTTGGATTGTATATTGGAACCTGTGATAATAAAGTTCTTTTAAAACTGCATTGGATTCCTGAGTCTTCATCCATTCCCGCCGGCTTTGGAGGTAGAAGGGAACTCGCCTCCCCAGCGGGCCCCCCTACATAACATGTTTTATATGAACCCAAGCCAGGTTCCATCCTAGAACCACATGGCCTTCTGAACATCAAGCATCACCAGGTATAGCCCAAGTTTCACAGACTGTAGCCTTGGATACCTTAGAGCAGCCTTGAGGTAACCTAGTGATCCCTGGCATTGTGGGACCTTAATAGCACTACATCCTCAAGCTCTAGCACTGACTCACTAACCTGTCTGGCCAAGCATGGTCAGAAGTTGTCCCCAGAGGAAAAAAATATATAAAATACAGCCTCGTTGTAAATGGTATCCAAAGTCATCAAATACATAGAAATTAACAACTGACATGAAACACTTTACATTTAAAAAAGAAAACCCTTACTAGTAAAAAAGAAATAAAAGAGGAAACAGAAAATAGGTAGAAAGTTCATGTTCATAGATTGGAAGAAATAACATTGTCAAAATGACAATAATACCCAAAGCATACAGATTCACTGGAAACAACCAGAGTGCCCAAGAATCGATGATTGGATAAAGAAGCTTTGGTACATCTACACAATGGAATACTATGCAGCTGTTAGGAAAAAATGAAGTTATGAAATTTGCCTATAAATGGATGGACATGGACATCATGTTGAGTGAAATTAGCCAGAAGGAGAGAGATACAAAATGACTGCATTATTTTGCATGACATAAATATATATGTACATATTATGATACCAATATCCAAGGTCAGGTGAAACATAGATCAGGAGGTCTTGTCAACGGTAGAAATTATCACAAACGTGTGGGAGTCAGAGGCTAGGTAAGACAGAAAATGGAACAGTGTGCTAACAATTGTCGAAAGTACTAATACTAACCTAGAAATGAGCATTAAATACAGGCAAAAAGATACACATGACAACCTTTAATGTATGTTCTGTAATCCACAATCTGGAAGGGAAGGAAAAGAGAAAGAGATAGAAAGGGAAAGAAATAACCTGCCATGGAGGTGGGCTGGGGGAGGGGGAGGGAACCAGGGTCATTGGTGGTGGGAGATGGGCACTGGTCGAGGGATGGGTGCTGGAACACTGTATGACCAAAACCCAAATATGAACATATATCTCACGGTGGTATAATAAAATACTTTAAAAATAATAAAATAAAATAAAAGCATACAGATTCAGTGCAATCCCCATGAAAATTCCAATGACATTTCAAGGACAGAAAAATGTGACTAAAATCTATATGAAGTCATAAAATTCCCCTAATAGAGCAATTTGTGTGTGTGGGGGGAGATGGGAGATACTGCATTGCCTGATTTTAAATTATACTATAAAGTTATACTAATCAAAATTGTGGTACTAGAATAAAGATAGACTCTTAGACCAATGGAATTGAGAACCGGAGATAAACCCCCAAATATATAAGTAGTTAATCTATGATAGAGGAATAAAGGGTGCATGAATAGAAACGAGGAATGCCTCTTCAACCAATATCATGAGTAAAGCTCAGTACTCACTTCTGAATTTTCAAGAAAGGAAAGAAAGAGAGAAAGACAGAAAGAAAGAAAGAAAGAAAAGAAAGAAAGAAAGAAAGAAAGAAAGAAAGAAAGAAAGAAGGAAGGAAGGAAGGAAGGAAGGAAGGAAGGAAGGAAGGAAGGAAGGAAGGAAGGAAGGAAGGAAGGAAAGAGAGAAAGAAACGAAGGAAAAAGAAAGGAAAGAAAAGGAAGGAAAGAAAGAAAGGAAGAAAGAAAGGGAAAGGAAAGAAAGAAAGAAAGAAAGGAAGGAAGGAAGGAAGGAAGGAAGGAAGGAAGGAAGGAAAGAAAGAAAGAAAGAAAGAAAGAAAGAAAGAAAGAAAGAAAGAAAAGAAAGAAAGAAAGAAAGAAAGAAAGAAGGAAGGAAGGAAAGAGAGAAAGAGAGAAAAGGGAAAGTGCCTGCCATACAGACAGCCTGGGGGAGGAGGGCTGAGAACATTAGTGGTGGGAAATGTGCCCTGGTGAAGGGATGGGTGCTGGAACAGTGTATGACTGAAACCCAATTGTGAACATCTTTGTAATTGTTCATTTCATGGTGGTATAATAAATTGATAAATAAGAACTTTAAAAAACGCCTTCTGTACTTCTATGTTCATTGCAGCACTAGGCACAATTTTAAAAAAAAGGAAAAGAGGGGAAGGAAAGGGAGACATCTCACAACATACAATCATACACAAGTTAATTCAAAATCGATTCAAAACAATATTAAACCAGTTTCCACAAAATACATCAAGGACATAGAAACAACCAATGACAGATAAATGGTTAAAAGATTGTGGTATACAACTGGAAGTACTTCCCATAGCAATCAGAGAAGAAAAGGACATCAAGGGCATCCAGATAGGCAAGGAAGAAGTCAAGCTATCATTATTTGCAGATGACATGATATTATACCTAGAGAACCCTAAACTCTCTACCAAAAAACTCCTAGAAACAATAGACGCATATAGTAGAGTGGCAGGATACAAAATCAACACCCAAAAGTCAGTGGCTTTCCTATATACAAATAACGAAAGAGAAGAAAAGGATATTAAGGAAACTATTCCATTCACAATTGTGCCACAGAAAATCAAATACCTAGGAATCAACTTACCCAAGTATGTAAAGGACCTGTACAAAGAAAACTACAAGACACTGCTCCAAGAGATAAAAGAGGACACAAGGAAATGGAAACACGTTCCCTGTTCATGGATGGGGAGAATCAACATTGTCAAAATGGTAATACTCCCTAGAGCTCTGTACAGATTCAATGCAGTCCCTATGAGGATACCGATGACATTCTTCAAAGAAATTGACCAAACGCTCCTGAATTTTGTATGGAACAATAAACCCCCCAAGGATAGCTAAAGCAATCCTCGGGAAAAAGAAGATGGGAGGCATCACCTTTCCCAACTTCAAACTGTACTACAAGGCAGTAGTAATTAAAACAGCATGGTATTGGAATAAAAACAGACCTGTGGACCTATGGAATAGAATTGAGTATCCTGACACCCAACCTCAAACACATGATCATTTAATCTTTGATAAAGGTGCAATGAGTCTAAAATGGAGTAAGGAAAGCCTCTTCAACAAGTGGTGTTGGGAAAACTGTGCAGCAACATGTAAAAAATGAATTTGGACCTGTGTCTAACACCATGCACAAAAATCAGATCAAAATGGATTAAAGATCTTAATATCAGACTTGAATCCATAAAGTACATTGAAGAAAATATAGGAAAAACCCTCCACGACATTGAAGCTAAAGGCATCTTCAAAGGTGAAACATCACTAACAAAGCAACTAGAAGAAAAGATAAACATATGGGACTACATGAAACTAAAAAGCTTCTGCACCTCAAAAAGAAACAGTGACTAAGATACAAAAGCAGTCCACAGAATGGGAAAGAATATTCACCCAATACCCATCTGATAAGGGGTTAATATCCAGGATATATCAGGCACTGGTAGAACTTTACAAGAAGAAAACAAACAACCCCATCAAAAAATGGGGAGAAGAAATGAACAGAAACTTCAGCAAGGAAGAAATTCGAATGGCCAAAAAACATATGAAAAAATGCTCATCATCACTAATCATCAGAGAGATGCAAATCAAAACAACAATGAGATACCACTTTACACCACAGAGACTGGCACATATTCAAAAGAGCAAGAACAACAAGTGCTGGCGTGGATGTGGGGAAAAGGGGACACTCATCCATTGTTGGTGGGAATGCCGGCTTGTACAGCCTTTCTGGAAAATAATATGCACATTCCTCCAAAGACTAGAAATTGAACTCCCATTTGACCCAGCCATACCACTCCTGGGAATCTACTCTGGGAAACCAAAAATACGCAGCGGAAACACCATCCCTACTTTTATGTTCATAGCAGCATTATTCACAATAGCCAGAATCTGGAAGCAACCAGAGTGCCCGAAAATCGATGACTGGATAAAAAAAGCTTTGGTACATCTACACAATGGAATACTATGCAGCTGTTAGGAAAAATGAAGTTATAAAATTTGCCTATAAATGGATGGACATGGAGAAGATTCACGATCACGATCTTCCCGTTAATCATCTATTTGCTAGAGCGGGCACCAGTAATATCTCAATATGTCCTGTCACATGCTGTAGAGCCAAGGGCATTGGCTTGGTACA
>JAJIBD010024825.1:0-30772 GCA_021461705.1 Cryptotis parvus
AGCAATCAGAGAAGAAAAGGACATCAAGGGCATCCAGATAGGCAAGGAAGAAGTCAAGCTATCATTATTTGCAGATGACATGATATTATACCTAGAGAACCCTAAACTCTCTACCAAAAAAACTCCTAGAAACAATAGACGCATATAGTAGAGTGGCAGGATACAAAATCAACACCCAAAAGTCAGTGGCTTTCCTATATACAAATAACGAAAGAGAAGAAAAGGAGATTAAGGAAACTATTCCATTCACAATTGTGCCACAGAAAATCAAATACCTAGGAATCAACTTACCCAAGTATGTAAAGGACCTGTACAAAGAAAACTACAAGACACTGCTCCAAGAGATAAAAGAGGACACAAGGAAATGGAAACACGTTCCCTGTTCATGGATGGGGAGAATCAACATTGTCAAAATGGTAATACTCCCTAGAGCTCTGGACAGATTCAATGCAGTCCCTATGAGGATACCGATGACATTCTTCAAAGAAATTGACCAAACGCTCCTGAATTTTGTATGGAACAATAAACCCCCAAGGATAGCTAAAGCAATCCCTCGGGAAAAAAGAAGATGGGAGGCATCACCTTTCCCAACTTCAAACTGTACTACAAGGCAGTAGTAATTAAAACAGCATGGTATTGGAATAAAAACAGACCTGTGGACCTATGGAATAGAATTGAGTATCCTGACACCCAACCTCAAACACATGATCATTTAATCTTTGATAAAGGTGCAATGAGTCTAAAATGGAGTAAGGAAAGCCTCTTCAACAAGTGGTGTTGGGAAAACTGGGCAGCAACATGTAAAAAAATGAATTTGGACATGTGTCTAACACCATGCACAAAAATCAGATCAAAATGGATTAAAGATCTCAATATCAGACTTGAATCCATAAAGTACATTGAAGAAAATATAGGAAAAACCCTCCACGACATTGAAGCTAAAGGCATCTTCAAAGGTGAAACATCACTAACAAAGCAACTAGAAGAAAAGATAAACATATGGGACTACATGAAACTAAAAAGCTTCTGCACCTCAAAAGAAACAGTGACTAAGATACAAAAGCAGTCCACAGAATGGGAAAGAATATTCACCCAATACCCATCTGATAAGGGGTTAATATCCAGGATATATCAGGCACTGGTAGAACTTTACAAGAAGAAAACAAACAACCCCATCAAAAATGGGGAGAAGAAATGAACAGAAACTTCAGCAAGGAAGAAATTCGAATGGCCAAAAAACATATAAAAATGCTCATCATCACTAATCATCAGAGAGATGCAAATCAAAACAACAATGAGATACCACTTTACACCACAGAGACTGGCACATATTCAAAAGAGCAAGAACAACAAGTGCTGGCGTGGATGTGGGGAAAAGGGGACACTCATCCATTGTTGGTGGGAATGCCGGCTGGTACAGCCTTTCTGGAAAACAATATGGACTTTCCTCCAAAGACTAGAAATTGAACTCCCATTTGACCCAGCCATACCACTCCTGGGAATCTACTCTGGGAAACCAAAAATACGCAGCGGAAACACCATCCCTAGTTTTATGTTCATAGCAGCATTATTCACAATAGCCAGAATCTGGAAGCAACCAGAGTGCCCGAAAATCGATGACTGGATAAAGAAGCTTTGGTACATCTACACAATGGAATACTATGCAGCTGTTAGGAAAAATGAAGTTATAAAATTTGCCTATAAATGGATGGACATGGAGAAGATTATGTTGAGCGAAATTAGCCAGAAAGAGAGAGACAGATACAGAATGACTGCATTTATTTGCATGGCATAAATATATATGTACATATTATGATACCAATATCCAAGGTCAAGTGAAGCATATATCGGGAGGTCTTGTCAAAGGTGGAAATTATCACAAACGTGTGGGAGTCAGAGTTTAGGAGAGACAGAAAATGGAACAGGTTGCTAATAATTGTCGAGGGTACTAATGCCAACCTAGAACTGAGCATGAAATAGAGGCAAAAGGATTCACATGACAACCTTTTAATGTATGTTCTGTAATCCATAGTCTAGAAGGGAAGGAAAAGAGAAAGAGAGAGAAAGGCAAAGAAATAAAGAACCTGCCATGGAGCAGGGCTGGGTTAGGGGGGAGGGAACCGGGGATGTTGTTGGTGGGAGATGGGCACTGGTGGAGGGACGGGTGCTGAAACACTGTATGACCAAAACCCAAACATGAACTTTTTAATTGTAAAAAAAAAAAGAAAGAAAGAAAAAAGATGGGGTAGGAGCAATAGTACAGCAGGAAAGGCATTTGCCTTGTACATAGTCCACCCAGGTCTGGTCCCCCAGCATCCTATATGGTCCCCTCGAGCATCCCATATGGTCCCCTCAAGCATCCCATATGCTCCCCCCAGCATTCCATATGCTCCCCCCCCCCTGAGTAATTCCTGAGCATGGCTGAGTATGACCCTAAAAAAAGAATATGTCCTCTCTTGTCCTTTCTCTCTCTCTTTCGATAGATAGACAGATGGACAGAAGGGAGGGCAGACGGAAGGACGGACCCGGACAGCAGACGGACTGACAGACAGACAGACAGACAGACAGACAGATAAATAGATAAAAAGTCTCGAGTTCTATGTTTAGTTTCATGTACATACATTGGACAGGCAGGACAGGACAGAGGCCACCACTCTGCATACCCCAGACAGGTAACTACTTCCTACTCCTGTGAAACTAATTCCATGCACATGCTTTACATGCTGAAGTCCCAAGGTCCATCCCACACATCACACAGGTCCCTCCAGGACCACCACTGGGCATGGGCCCCAAACACAAAACAACAAAACTCATTTCATTTGCACTGAGACTTGTAGCTCAGGGTCGGATTCCTACGTAGCATGTGTGAGGCCCAGCACGGCACCCTGGCACCAGTGATGTGGGATAAGGGGAACTGGCCCCATTTGCCAGACTAGACGCTCTAGCTACATGATGACTAATATTTTATTTTCTTGAGCTCTTGAAATGTTCATCTGTGATAAAGCCTGAAAATACAAATTTAACAAGGAAAAAAAAAAAAGGATATGATTGTAGAAGGCAAGCTGTCGGGGCGGACGGGTGCCCAGAACTGGTCACTCCCCCCAGACCACTTCCCTCCTCTCGGCCATGAGGAATGCACAGGGCGTGGGGGTCCAGCCTGGTCTGTGCCCTTCCTAGGGGAGGCCTGTGGTGGGGCTGAGAGGGGAATCATGAGCCTTGGGCACTTGAGCACGGCCCACTGGCCACACGGTTCACTGCAGTGTTTTCCTCCAGTGTTCAAGCAGGCAGGAAAGGTTGGGCCCTTTGCTGAAGACAGTGACCAGTCAGAAAAGTCTCTCGTCAGAGAATTCTGGGCCCCTGTTCTTCATCCTCTTCCCCAAGGGGACTCCTTCTCTGAGCCTGGCTTTAAACAAGAATCCCAGATGAAAGCGCTCTCTGCCAGACCAACTCCTCATCCTAAACCTTCACACTCCCACCCCTCCCTGAGAGCAGCTCCAGGCCTGGTGCACCCTGATCCTCCTGCCCCTAACTGCTTCATCTCAGCTGGCTGACGAGCAACCAGTGCAGTAACCTTCCCAGCTCAGGGGCCTCCCAGCCCAGGCTCTTGGCAGGGCCCAGCGTGGTGACCAAGGCAGGGACTGGGAGGGGGGGGTTGTGGGTTAACAAATAAGAGGAAATAGATAAATACATTAAATAAAAAGAATATCATTGCCAAAGGACAAAGAACCTCCGGCTCCAGGCACATCTCTTCGACTCCACCATTCTCCCTGCATTAACATAGCCTCAGAGACCTGGACCCTACGAAAGCAGTATGAGAATGCCAATAGGGTCTCCCAGAGAGAAATCGAAAGAGCTATGCTTGGAATATCATGCCTCACTCAAGTGAGAGAAGGAATCTGGAGTTCTGACCTCCATCGCTATTCCAGAATCAGGGACGCTGTCTCATTTACCAAGGCATCGAAAATCAGATGGGCTGGACATGTAATGCGATTTGGAGACAACCGCTGAACTAGAGCCATTACCGACTGGATCCCACAGGATGTCAAAAGATCATGTGGCCGCCGACCTACAAGATGGTATGACTTCCTTGTAAAGACCCTGAAGGAATGGTTTGAGGCTCTTCATATTCCTGAAGCAACCAGATGCCATTGGACTACATTGGCACGTGGTAGGGTCCAATGGAAATGTTACTGGTGCCCGCTCGAGCAAATCGATGAATAACGGGGATTCAAGTGATCAAGTGATCATTGCCAAAGGTCCTCAGAAATATATATTTTTTATTATGCAGCTAAAATTCTCCTCCCTAAAAGATAACCACACTCCTATCCTGCGGAATACACCTTACACTTATACATACACATTTACAGAAACCTGACCTGCTTATGGTATAAAGAATTAAACGTAGGGGCCGGAGCGATAGCCCAGCGGGTAGGGCGTTTGCCTTGCACACGGCCGGCCCGTGCTGGCCCAGGTTCGATCCCAGGCATCCCATATGGTCCCCCGAGCACCGCCAGGAGTGATTCCTGAGTGCAGAGCCAGGGGAGGCCCCTGAGCATTGCCGGGTGTGACCCAAAAAGCAAAAAAAAAAAAAAAAAAAAAAGAATTAAACGATACATACACTCTTCTCAACCCTGCTGACGGTTTCTCTACTTGTTTCGCTCCAGAAAAATGCAGTTATTTCACTGTGACTGCCATCTGGTATAAAGAAATAAAGCAATAGCAATGCACACAAGCGTTTCCCTCCCAGATGACCAAGCTGCCCCCTGCCCCTCTTCTCTCTGTAAACCCTGCTCTTCTCTAACGCAAAACACACCAACACGGGGCAGGCTGCAAACGGGGACAAGTGGGATTGTGGGACTAGAATTTTGTTCAGTCAACTTTGCTATGGATTGCTAAATTGCTGTACAAAGTGGTTGAACTATGTTTTTATTATATTGCACTTAAGATAAGCAAAATTGACTAATCTTAGGATTTTCAAACTAGCCAAAAAAATCAGAACCAGAGCCTTCTTCAAAAGACCTTTAATTTCCACCTTTGACAAGACCTCCTGATATAAGTTTCACTTGACCTTGGACATTGGTATCAATTGTCGAGGGTACTAATGCCAACCTAGAACTGAGCATTAAATAGAGGCAAAAAGGATACACATGACAACCTTTTAATGTATGTTCTGTAATCCATAGTCTGGAAGGGAAGGAAAAGAGAAAGAGAGAGAAAGGGAAAGAAATAAAGAACCTGCCATGGAGGTGGGCTGGGGAAGGGGGAGGGAACCAGGGATGTTGGTGGTGGGAGATGGGCACTGGTGGAGGGATGGGTGCTGGAACACTGTATGACCAAAACCCAAACATGAACTTTTTAATTGTACATCTTTTTATTTGTATATCTCACGGTGGTACAATAAAATACTCAAAAGACCTTTAAAACAAGGGGTTGGGGAGGGTAGAGCAATAGAACAGCGGGAGAGTGCTAGACTTATATGTGGCCAACCTGGGTTTGATTCCTAGTATCTCATACAGTCCCCTGAGCACCGCCAGGAGTGATTCCTGAATGCGGAGATATAAGCAGCCCCTGCACATTGCCAGGTGTAGCCCAAAATTAAACCAAAAAGTGGGGGTGGGGAAGAGAGATAAGATAAGATCCGGTTCCTCACATGCAGGAACCCCGGCAGCCCATGTGATCCCTGAGCACTGCCAGGAGAGGTCCCTGAGTGCAGAGCCAGGAATAAGCCCTGAACACTGCAGGTTGTGGTCCCAAAACAGAGAAGGGGAGAGGGGCAAAAGAGAGCGCCCACTGGACTGACCCAAGCTATGCATGTAGGAGGCCAGGGTTCATCTGAACCCTGACACTGCCAGGAGGACCCCTGAACTTAGCATCAAAACTAGCACCTCAACACCACTGGTTATGTACCCCCGAAATAAGACAGTGTAGTATAGTTCAATTTGGTCCTGACACTGGCTACAGAGAGATGTTACAGGTCCCAGGGGTGCAGTCTTCAGTGTAGGAATGTGCCCCAACACTCTCCCACCTCAACTTCTGAGACCAGCAGGGGTCAGCGGCCACCTGTGTGCCAATGAACCAGCCAGTGACAGGGGCCCAGGAACTCCTTCCTGAGTTCAGTCGTCTTCCTAGAGTGACCCACAGAGTCACAGGAGACTGCTTGCTGATGATGCTCATGATAGCGGTTCCTCGTCCAAGGAAGACCATCTGGAGTCCATGCCCAGGTGTGGACGAGGGCTGCGCCCTCCCCAGCCCCCCCTCCCTTTCCTGTCCTCTCCAGGAGCCACTCTCCCAGCACCAAACACCTTCACCAGCCCAGCAGCGCCCGGAAATGTCTCCAGTTCAGAATTTTTGTTTGTTTTCTAGCACCTGGCAGTGCATTGGGCTTACTCCTGGCTTTGCACTCAGGGATCGGTCCAGGCGGGGAATCTAGGAACCATGCAGGGTGTCGAGGCACTGTGTCAGCCCTGCCTGCTGACTGACTCTCTGGCTCCCACTGGGAATTTTTCAGTCTTCTTCACACAGCAGCGAGACTTTTACTGCATCCATAGACTCGGGTCATGGAACTCCATCCTGACGCCCTTCCCGGCACTGAGGGGCAAGGGGCAGGGGGCTCAGTGACCACGCACTGCCTGGGGAGGACCTGGGTTCTATCCCCTGCACATCAAAGAAAGAAAGAGAAGGAAATACCGCTATCCCATCAGGGTTGATTCCCTGCTGACTGACTCCATCCTTACATGACCCAGGGACTTCCCAAGGCACCTCACTGGCATTACATAAAGCATCTTCTGCTCTCATCATCTAAAGTGTCTAGACAGTTAGAAACCTGCCCCCCCACCCCTGCAATGGGAAGGAAGCTCAAACACAGATATCCTGTTATAAATCACAATATCACAGATATGCTGATGGGTTTTCACAGAGTTACCTGCTCTGAAGTAATTTTTGTCCTAAGAACAAAAGTCGGTATCCCTGCCCAACAAAAACTTTCGTGTGTCTAATAAAGCTCATTCAAAAAATATGCATTTGTGGGTCAAGAGAGAATCTCAATGCAAACAAGTCTATTGTCTAATTGTTTTGAAAACGTTCAGGAAATTTAAACATCAATTATGTGGTGTCAAATCAACACTTTTTTTAGGAAATGACAGCACTGTGTGTGTTTTGTTTTTTATGTTCTTTTTCATTGAGGGAGTCTACATCTAGCAGTGCTCAGAGGCTACTCCTAGCTCAGTGCTCACAGGCCTCGTCCTACAGTGCTCGGAGGACCATGCCATGCCAGGCCCCCTGCAATCAAAGCATGCTCTGTTTTCTGAGCTATCATCCTGCTCTTAAAGTTCTTTTTAATTTATAAGACAACCCATGAAGAGGCACTTGCCTTCTATGTGACTAACCCTGGTTCTAGTCCCAGAACCACCTAGTGTGGTTGCAGACTAAAGCCCAAAGAAAAAGGCCTGAAAAACGGCACAGGGAATCGACCACATGGCTGGAACGCACACCCTGCTGCAGAAGGTCTGGGTTCAAACTAGGCCCCGTCTGGTGCCCTGAGCACTGCCGGACATGCTCCCAAAACAAACTAAAAATAGAAAAGATATAAAATCTGTATCTGTCCTAAATATTTTGCCAAAAATAAAGGAATGACAGATGTCCCAAGTGTGGCAGCATCTTATCAAGGGCTGGCTCTGGCTAGCTGGGGCCTTATTAAACCATTTCTCTGTTTCATGCACATTTGAAGATCATCACCGTCACGTTCAGGCACAGTCCTCTCTTGAGGGGTCAGACCAAGGATCACCATTCAGCCAAGAGAAAGAGAAACTCCACTTCGAACCTTCCACAGTCCGGAGCTGTAGTCTTTTCCCTCTCCCAATAGCTACACACGGTTCCTGCGTTTCCCCAGGACAGACTCCATGAAAAGCACTGAGATCCGTCTGTCCTTGACAAGACAGTTGACACTGAGACAACAGTGTTAAATCAGCTTTGCAAAACAAAGCAGACTATGGACAGACCCAATAAGCAGAGAAAAAGCACATGCTTCACACCCCTGTCGCCAGTGTCCCTCATGACCTCTGGGCTCAAGAGGCTAAACATGGCTGCTGTGTTCACAGGATTCCACAGACGGAATCTGAAAAGCCAGACCAGAGGCAACAGCAGTCTAGATTCCCCCTAGACAAACACAGCATTTCAATGAGAAACTTCCACCTAGGGGGCCAGAGAGATAGTAGTAGGGGTAGGGCATTTGCCTTGCTTGCAGCCAACCCGGGATCAATCCCTGGCATCCCATATCCCTGAGCACTACCAGGAGTAATTCCTGAGTGCAGAGCCAGGAGTAACCCCTGAACAGGGTTACCTCTGTGTGGCCCAAAAAAAGAGAGAGAGAGGGAAGAGACAGACAGACAGACAGACAGCGGCAGAGTGCATACCACTTAGCATTTTATCCTCTCGGGTGGGGCAGTGCCGGGGACATCACAGTGAGCGGAAGGACAGACACAGCTCGCAGGTCCAGGGCTCACTCCCACCGCTGTGGCCCAAGTGACTCAGCCACCATGGATGTGTTTGTCCTGAGTGTGACTCAGTCCCGGGCGGGGAGAGTGCTGGCCTTCACCCCTGCCTGCTGACTGGGGTTGGCAATCATTCAGAACGATTATACTCAAGTCACAGTGCCAGGACAGAGGCGACCCACAGCAGTTATGAAACCCTAGCACAAATTGGGGTGACCATCAACTTTACAAGCTGATTATGGTGACAATCAACGTTATTAGCTGATGCAAATCTGCATGTGTTGTGCCCTGGGAAGTGGCCAGGTGCCAGAGGAGACTGAAGGCAGCAACTCCTGGTGAACCAAAAGTCCAGGAACGATTTACCTTGGGAGTAAAACTGCAAGTGGCAGGCCAGAGACAGTACAGCAGGTCAGGCGTTTACCTTGCACGTGGCCAACCCAGGTTCGATCCCGGCATCCCATATGGTCCCCTGAGCACCGCCAGGAGTAATTCCTGAGTGCAGAGCCAGGAGTAACTCCTGAAAAGTGCCTGGTGTGACCCCAAAAAACAAGAAAAAAATGTGAAGTGGCTGAAACTGTTGTCAAACAGCAGTGGGGATGGAGGGAAACTGGAGTCAGGGCTGCTTGGGACCATGGTTAAAGGGAAAGTAGCTTCAACGTCCGGACTCCACAACTCATCAGAGCCCCACCCAAGAGAGAAGCCAATTTCAAGCCCAGCTCACCAGAGCCCCGCAAAAACAGAACAGCTGATTTCAAGCCCAGGTAGGCAGTACTCAGTGATGAAAATCACCAGGCACTCATAGAGATGGAGCTGAGGTTCCCCTTCCCCGGCGCCTGTACTGTGCAGGGAGGCATGGTGGACACGCCCACGAACAGACTTGGGACTACCCACCATCATGTAGAGACTCAGACACACGGGGGAAAGCTGCCATCCGGCTCTCCCTGGTTGCACGGCCACTTGCAGCCGCGTACATCAAACTGGTGGAACCAATCACGTTCTAGAAACTCAGAAAGTAAATTCAAGAACAGAATTTGGCCAGATTCTCCCTTAGCCAACAATAGACAAAATGGATTCATCAATAACATTGCCATGTATGTGCTTTAATGGTCAATTGTATTAGTGCAAGCTGAGGGAGCAGGCATGGGGATTGGGGTGGGGGAGGGTCTTTGGTGGTGGGAACACACTGGTGGTGGGAGTGGTGCTGAAGTATGAATCTTTCTATCAACAGTATTATGAAAACCTTTTTACTTTGTAAATCACGGTGTTTCAATAAAATAAAATAAAGTGAAAGTGGCCGGGGCTGGAGCGATAGCACAGCAGGGAGGGCGCTTGCCTTGCACAAGGCCGACTCGGTTTGATTTCCAGCATCCCATATAGTTCTCCCAAGCACCACCAGGAGTAATTCCTGAGTGCAGAGTCAGGAGTAACCCCTGAAACCCCTGAGCATCGCCAGATATGACCCAAAAAAAAAAAAAAAAGTGAAAGTGGCTGGAGTCAGACCACGCGTGACAGGGCTGCCCAGGAGCTGGGGCAGGCAGCAGAGCTGGCACAAACGAGCCAGGATGGTCCCTATGCTGGTTTTCTCGAGTCTTCTGGCACACAGCGGCTGGGGTGTGTGTGTGGGTGCGCGCCACTGAAGCTGCACACTGGGTGTAACACACTCACAGTGTAGGAAGATTCACCTTCATCACCATCGTTAATCAGAGGGGTCCTTAAAACCCCCAACAGGAAGCACCCAGGGAGCTCAAAGAGATCCCGACCCAGGCTCGCATCTGAAGCAGGGTAGAACAGAACAGTGGTCTTGTTTTGTTCTGGGGCCATACCTGGTGGTGCTCAGGGGACCACAAGATTCCCACAAGACCCAGGGAGGGGATCAAACCCTGGCCCCCTTCACATGCAAAGGAGGCCCTTGGTCCTTGGAACTGGCTCTCTGGCCTCGTCAGTCTTCATAAAGGAAGATAGAGACAGAAAAGCACCTTTAAGCACAGATCACACCACCACAACCATCAGTTGGCAGATCCAGCAAACACGCAGGAGAAACAGAGGGTGAGGTATTTAACTGGAGGGGGCTGGAAAAGTGTTCTTCAAAGGCGTTTTCACCAAGTCACAGAGCAGCAGGAGGAAGTGTAGGGTGCAGAAAACTAGCTTCACCCCTTTCTCTCTCAGCCTGGACACTGACGTGGGCCACCCTGCCCGCGGCTGCCCGCGATTGCATCACTGTCTGCCAGTCCCGCCCCAAAGATTCCAAAGGTCAGGCTCTTGAACCCTGCAGGAACAGAGTCACCCAGGCGGGATGCTGGTCACAAGGGAGGGGCAGGCGAGCTCGCCACACTGTCCTGTGCCCGGCCGGACCTTCACTGTCCTTCCTAAGCAGAGGCCACAAGGGGCCCCACAGTGCAAGCATTAGGCCTGGCTTCCCCATGGACCATGCCAGGAGCTTGCTCAGTAACTGGACCTGCCCGTTCCCAGGCTCACAGTGGAAAGGAAGGGGCACCGCAGCTGGGGGGGGGGCAGAAGGTGCACTGAGCACCTCCTCTGCTGGAAGGCATCGGGGCAGGAGCTGGGTGAGGAAACGAAGGTGTCCTGGAGAAACAGGGAGGAGCAGAAAAAGGGATATACATGATAACCCTTCAGTGTTTGTATTGCAAACCACAATGAGCAAAAAGGGAGGGAGGGAGGGGAGGGAGAGAGAGAGAGAGAGAGAGAGAGAGAGAGAGAGAGAGAGAGAGAGAGAGAGAGAGAGAGTGGCTGCCATAGAAGCAGGCTGGGGGTGGAAAACTGGGACACTGGTGCTGGGACATGTGCACTGGTGGAGGGATACTCTGGAACAGTGTGTAACTGAAACTCAATCACGAACAGCTTTGTAATGGTCTGTCTCACAGTGATATAATAAAGAAAAAAAAAATGTACCCTAAGCCCAGGGACATTGGTGGTGCAAATTGTACACTGGTAAAGGTGTTGGCAGAAGGTAGATCTAAGGATATGCGAAGGAAGGTCTGATGGATACTGCCTGTTAACAGATACACAGGGACTTCCGGCAGACTGTCTCCCAATAGAGTTAGTATGTAGAAATCCCTAGTGAAACTGTTGATCAGCTGCAGGTATACCTAGACAAGGCTATCCTAGGTCATTTCTCTGCACATTTCCCTGTTGGCTATAACTAGCCCAAGATGGAGTCTAATGGACGATGCTTAAAGTTAGGCAGAAAACAAGTTTTTCTTGTTCTTCTGTCTGACACGTCCTTGCCATCATGGGCTAGTCCAGAAGGCTGTATTAGCAGCTGTAATGCGTTCTTTGTTCATATCATCTTACCTAGATAGCACCCCCTGCAGGTTTTTGGCTCCTGGTTGTCTCCTTCCTATTATTCCTAAGTCCTATTCAATGAATGTGAACTGTCTTTGTAATGTAAACCATGCAAACTTTAAGCTGTATTGCCCTTTGAGACGAGGGATAAGGGAGTTGGGGTCTGTGTGAAGGTGGTCAGTCGGTTTGGTCAGTCAAATGAGTTAGTTCAGGTCAGCAAGCTCCTGCCATGATGAGAACTGCTGCCCCTCCGGCTGGTGATTATTAAAAACATTAATGGAACTACGTCGTGTTCCTGGTGTCTCATCTCTGTGCCTCCGACCCGACAGGACATTCCTGCTTCATAAAGGGATGAGTGTCAGAACACTGCATGACTGTGAAACCCAATCATGAACAATTTGTAACTGTATCTCACTGTTTTTCAATAAAGAAAAATTAATTAATTGAGACTGGTGCGATAGTCCAGTGGGGAGGGCGCTTGCCTTGAAACCAAGGTTCTATCCCCAACATCCCATATGGTCCCCAAGCAGTGCCAGGAGTAATTCCTGAGTGCAGAGCTAGGAGTAACCCCTGAGCATCGTTAGTGTGACCCAAAAAGCAAAAAAAAAAAAAAAAAAATTAAAACAGGGGCCGAAGCAATAGTCCAGCAAGTAGGGCATTTGCCTTGCATGCGGCTGACCCGGGTTCGATCCCCGGCATCCCATATGGTCCCCAGAGCATCGCCAGGAGTAAGTCCTGAATGCAGAGCCAGAAGTAACCCCTGAGCATTGCGGGTGTGACCCAAAAAAAAAAATAAATTAAAACAAAGCCAGTTTGAACACTGAAAGAAAAAATGTAGCCTAGGGCAGAGATGTGGCTCAACAGACAGCTGTGGGAGGCAGAGTCAAGCCCTGGCAGCACACGGGCCTCAACCTTAGTCCCTGAAAGGGCCACACAGTGGGCCTAAAAGGGAAAGACGATGCACTGAGTCAGGAATGTAGTTTAGCGCTACAGCACTAGTCATGAATGAGGAAGGAAGGAGGGAGGGAGGGAGGGAGGGAGGGAGGGAGGGAGGGAGGGAGGGGAGGGAGGGAGGGAAGGAAGGAAGGAAGGAAGGAAGGAAGGAAGGAAGGAAGGAAGGAAGGAAGGAAGGAAGGAAGGAAGGAAGGAAGGAAGGAAGGAAGGAAGGAAGGAAGGAAGGAAGGAAGGGAAGGAAGGGAAGGAAGGAAGGAAGGGAAGGAAGGGAAGGAAGGGAAGGAAGGGAAGGAAGGAAGGAAGGGAAGGAAGGGAAGGAAGGGAAGGAAGGGAAGGAAGGGAAGGAAGGGAAGGAAGGGAAGGAAGGGAAGGAAGGGAAGGAAGGGAAGGAAGGAAGGAAGGAAGGAAGGAAGGAAGGAAGGAAGGAAGGAAGGAAGGAAGGAAGGAAGGAAGGAAGGAAGGAAGGAAGGAAGGAAGGAAGGAAGGAAGGAAGGAAGGAAGGAAGGAAGGAAGGAAGGAAGGAAGGAAGGAAGACTAACGGGCAGAGACAGCTGAGACTGGAGCTATGCTCCGTATGCCGGAGGTCAAAGCTTCCTCCTGACACCGCATGAACTCAGAGCCACCCCCGAGCACCGAGCTGGTAGCAGCCTCAGAGCACTGCCAGGCATGCCCCAAAGCAGGAGGCGGGGGCTAAGGGGGCAGAGGGAAGCGTAGTCAGGAAAATGAAAACTGAGATGTACTATTTCTAACAATGCAAAAGTAGCCGATCTTTGTGGTAATGATACATTGCTCATGTGTGCACCATAAAGCTCTTCATGTCGCCTCAAGCATTCTGACACCCAAAATTACACAAAGGGGCACCGGAGCAAAAGCACATCGGGTAGGGCAGTTAATTTGCACACAGCAGACCCAGGTTCAATCCCGGCATCTCATATGGTCTCCAGAGCACCACAAGGAGTAATTCCTGAGTGCAGAGCCAGGAGTATCCCCTGAGCATCACCAGGTTATGCTGGCAAAAACAGCAACAAAATTACACAAAAAATACATGGTTATTTTCAGTTTAGTAGTTATTTCCCAAATACACGGAAACACATGGTGTCTACAATTCTTTGAAAATTCTGCCAAAAGTAAATTCCATCTACCAAAGTCTTTTTGGCATTCTGTCTAATCCCAAATTAGATGGCTCAAAACTGTTTCAACAATTTTCAGATGTCTTCCCTAATTTCACAGTCATTACTCCATTATGAATCTAGTGTTCTCAAATAATTATCAAAATTCTGAACCAAAGTGAAAGGGTTTACTGGGTCAAGGCAAAGCAAACAGACACAAGACCGGCAATAATCAATAATTTCTCAATTCACTTATATCCAAACTAAAACTAGTCTCTCACCAGAGTACTTTACTCTCGGCAGGCAGGAGGGCATGTGGCCACACCGAGACTTATTTCACAGGGGAGCTATTTGGGGTTTTATTCATTACAAATGAGCCGTCAGCAGGAAACAGTACTTTGGGAAATATACTTCAAAACCCACCCATAACAAAATGCTAATGAAAGCTAAATAATAGGTTTAACTTCCAAGTAGTCCAATGAGCCCTCTTGGGTTTTTTGATTGCTTATTTGTTTGGGAGTGGTGCCAGGGTCTATCCGAAGCTCCAAGCTCTCAGGTCACTAGATCCCAGCAGTGCTCAGGGCACTCACTATGCAGTGTTGGGGATCAAATTCATGCCTCCTGCATACAAAAATGTGCCCCAATACACTGAGCTCTCTCTCCAGGCCCTAACTTTCTTATAACCAGTGGTTAGAGCGTTAAAACTGTGGCCAACAACAACAAAGAAAGTGAGTAGACACCTCTGAGGCTACACTTTCAGAAACACCCCTTAGTTAAGTGGTAAAGCATCTGTTGACCCTAGGCCCTCATAAGGGCCTATGAGGCCTATGAGTAACAGACCCTTATGAGGGCCTAGGGGTCAACCTGAGACACTACATAAAGGTTATATATAGAAACAGAGCAATAGCACAGTGAGTAGAGCACTTGCCTAGCACATGGTCAACCAGGATTCAATCCCTAGCATCCTACAGGACACCTAAGGCCTGCCAGGAGTGATCAAGCACAGGGCCAGAAGCAAGCCCTAAGCACAGGCAGGTGTGGCCCCAAAACAAAACAAACAAAAAATATTATTGGAGCCAGAGTAATAGTACAGAAGGTAGGGCATTTGCTTGGCAAGTGACCTATCCCCAGAAGGTCCCGTTCTCCGCCCACCCCCACCCGACTGCCAGGAGTAATCCCTAGTGCAGAACCAGGAGCAAGCCCAGTGCACCACCAGGTGTGGCCAAAAACAAAACTCTGTGTGTGTCTGTGTGTGTGTGTGTGTGTGTGTGTAAAATTCCTTAAGAACACAAAAGATAGAGAAAGAGAGAAAAGAGATAAAGAACCCGCCATAGAGGCAGGCTAGGGTGGGGTGGAGGGAATCGCGACATTGGTGGTGGGAAATGGGCACTAGTGGAGGGATGGGTGCTGGAACACTGTATGACCGAAACCCAAACATTAACATCTTTGTAACTGTATATCTCATGGTGGTATAATAAAATATTAAAATAATAATAATAATAATAAAAATAAAATTCCAAGTCAAAATAAAAAAAGAACACAAAGATAAATGAGCATACTTTATCTCCTTTACAGTAAAAACTCATCCAAGTAGGATGGTTCGATAGGTTGAAGCACATGCTTTGCATGTGTGAGCCTCAAGTCTGAGCCTCAGGACCACATGATTCTTCAAGTAACCCTGGGGATGCACCACCAAGAGTAACAGTCTAGTAGCAAGCAGGGTGTGACTCCAACACAAAATCTCATTCAAGCTTGCTCTTCAAGCATTCCTGAACACACTTGCTCTTCAAGCATTCCTGAACACACATCTTTCTTGCTTATCTCTATTACTCGCTCTTTTCCATTATGGAGAAACCCATGTTCTCTCTTGAACGCGTCCTCTTTTTCTTCCCTTGTGTCATTCTGAGCAGTTTCACTCATAAAAGCTATCTTGTTTCCGAACCCAGGTAGATAGCATTTTGTGTGAACAACAGAATTATAAATAATTAGGCTGAAAAATGCACATCTCCATATACTTCAAGTTCAAACTACCTTACAACTACCCAGTTCCAGCATCTTAAAACCATGATGAAAGGACTTACCACCAGAAGCTGAACTTTTCAGAACCGACTCCTTTGCAGCTCCTTTTTCAATTCGTGATCGTGGCCCACTGTGCAAAAAACAAGAATTGTTCATTTAAAAGGTTCCATAACACAATACCAAATCCTTAAAGAAATCAACTTAAACATTGTCCCAGATCCTATTTGAGATAACTCGGGAATCTGGAATGAGGTGTCATTCCAAAGGCCCAGTGTGCTCTCGCCAATTTACTGATAACACCCTAATGAAATAAGGGAAAGGCATTTAGAACCTTGAGAAGGTCATAAAACATGTTTGTCCAGAATTCAAACTGGGTCACTAAGACTGTTGGGTTTTAAGCAATTTAGCCCCTCCAGCCTTGTCTGTGAAATGAGAGTAAAGATGGTGTGATGACGAGCTTCACAGCAAATGAGGAATTGTAGGGTAAAATGAGCAGGCAGGGCCTAAATGCCCAGATCAGAAACAGAAGCTATAGAAAGTGGCACTGTGAAGGCTGAAAAAGGGGAAGGAGCTGGGAAAATAGTAACTGAGCTCATCTTGGGACAGAGCAACAGTGCTCTGTAGGGCATATAGCTTGCATGGGTGTGGCCAACTGCCCAGCATCCCATATGGTCCCCCATGCCCTGCCAGGAGGAATTCCTGAGTGCAGAGTCAGGAGAAACCCCTGAACATTGCAGTGAGGCCCAAAAACCAAAGCAGCAGAGGACATATCTTACATGTATGAGATCCTGGGTTCAATTCCTAGCATGACCAAAAAAAATAACAAGTAAAAACAGAAAGATTATCTGTCCGTGAGGTCATTCACTTAGTAAGATGTTTAGGGGAGAGGCTGGAGCAATAGCATAGTGGGTAGGGCGTTTGCCTTGCATGCAGCTGACCCTGGTTCGATCCCTGGCATCCCATATGGTCTTCTAAGCACCACCAGGAGGAATTCCTGTGTGGAGTCAGAAGAAACCCCTGAGAATTAGAGGCTAGGTAAGACAGAGAATGGAACAGTATACCAATAAATGTCGAAAGTGCTAATACCAACCTAGAACTGAGCATTAAATACAGGCAAAAAGATACACATTACATCATTTTAATGTATGCATTGTAATCCACAATGTGGAAGGGAATGAAAAGAGAAAGAGAGAAAGAGAAAGAAATAAAGAACCTGCCATAGAGGCACGCTAGGGAGGGGGAGGGAATTGGAGACATTGGTGGTGGGAAATGGGCACCGGTGGAGGGATGGGTGCTGGAACACTGTATGACCGAAACCCAAATATGAACACCTTATGAACATCTTTGTAATTGTGTATCTCACAGTGGTATAATAAAATATTTTTAAAAAAATAAAGAAGTAACCCCTGAGCATTGCCTGGGTGTGACCCAAAAAATAAAAAAAAAAAAGATGTTTAGGGGAAAGGTTATAATAATTTTTTAAACCATAGGTTTCAGAGCATTTAGGAGAGGGAAAAAAATAATGCAACTTGTTTAAATACATATAGGAGTGTAAGAAATATACTGATGTTGTTTGTTTTCTTCTTTATATCTTTTAGTGTATCTATAAAATGATAATGGATCTGCCATTACCATCCGAGTGGAACTGCCTTGACACTCCAGAAAACCCAACTGCTATTATTCTAGTTGAAAAAGCAGCGGTGTTTCAGGGCTGCAGAGATGGTACATGGGGCAGAGGCGCTTAGCTTGCACACAGCCAATCCAGGGTCAATCCCAGCACTATACGGTCCCCAAACCCTGCCAGAAGTGATCTGAGCACTAAGGAGTAAGTGATCCCTGAGTACAGAGCCAGGAGTAACTCAAAACAAAAGAAATAAAAATGTAGTATTTCAATGACTATAATGCAGAAGCCAGCCATATCTAAATTGGATGATTTGAAAAAAAAAGAGAAAAAGTGAAAAATAAGAGATAAAAGGAACAATAATTTTGATGATTAGGGCTTAAACACCCTTGGAAAAAATGACAGTTGACTTATCGTTGTTAATAAGGTTTATTAATTATTATCATTATTATTATTATCATTATTATTATTATTATTAATGAGCTACAACCTTTCTAATTGCTGAGCTCAGAAGGGAGTAAACAGTTCCAAACTTCAAAGAGCAAAGCAAAGATAAGGCGGAAGCCTGGAGCATAAGGTTTGCTTCTGTAGGTGCCACCTCCAGCACCCCATGGCCCCCTAACTAAGGCAGGGAACAGGTCTTCAGCCACACCAGGTAAAGTACCAAACAAAATTAAATAATTAAAATAAGAAAAAGCCTATATTGAATTCATACTTAAAGAACCATAAATACGTAGCTTGCACTTGTGAGGCAACTGCTCTGCTACCGATGCGCATCCCAGCTGAGCCGCCTCGGGCAGCACCACGTGACTGCGACCTGTAGGGCACGGCAGGAATCTCGCTCAGCATTCCAAAGGGCCAAGCTGAAACACGCCATTTGCCCTTAGAGAAAGGCCAGCATGAGCCTGGCTGTGAGCTCTCAGCAGGGTTCTCTTTGCTGCCAATTCATCCTGGGACCCCACACTTGCCGCCAGCACCCCCTTCCCTGAAGGAGGTGAAGGCTCACTCCCTCATTTTCCACTCAGTGTGTTGGCAGCTATTATCAAGTGTAGACCAGAGACATAGCATTTTAAATAAAATGTCGTAATAAAGCCGCTTCCTCTACTGTGTGTGTGAGATTTAGCTGATACACATGACAACTGCCTTAGAGGAAGGCACTCATACTATGCACTTCCCTGGGGGCAATATTCTGATTTTGTGTCTGGGCTAATCTGAACTGTGCCCCACCCCACCCAATGTGCACGCTGAAGCCCTGGTTCCCCAAGCCCTTAAGTCTGAGGATACAGGGAGATAGGAGCTTTAAAAGGCCTGATTGAGTCCAAATACCAGTATGAGTGAGTATTTGGACTCAATACCTGAATGAGTGCCAAATACCAGTAACAATTATATTAGTTCATTCCCATGACCTAATATAATGGTTTGAGGCTCTTTATGTTCCTGGAGCGAATAGATGCCCTTGGGCTCTACTAGCATGAGACAGGACATATGGAGATATTACTGGTGCTCGCTCGAGCAAATAGATGATAGACGGGAGGACAGTGACAGTGATAGTGAGTCCAAATAAGTCATTGCAGTAGACACTACCCAGGCTTCCCTGTGTTCTTGGAAGAGGGAAGACATGGCTCAAGGGTCCCAGCAGGGACGTGCCAACAGCGGAAGGACTAGTGAGGTCACAGTGGGAAAGTGCAGATGGCAAGCCCAGGGCAGAGGCTCCACCCAGAGCTGGCTCCCAGGAGGCCGGAGTGCATGTGTTGCTCTCAGGACCCCTGGGTTTCCTCCCCAGCACCTTATGGCCAGCAGCAACCTCGAGCACCGAGCAGGGAGCATACCCAAAGCCCTGCAAGTTGTGACCCCAAAACAAATAAAAGTCAGAAAACCAGCCAGATTGGAAAAATGAACGACCAAGAGCCAGACAGAACAGGGTTTAAGGTGCTCGCAGTCCTCATACATGAGGACTGGAGTTTGATCTCCAGCATCTCAGACAGTTCTCTAGTCCCTGCTAGAGAGTGATCCCTGAGCACAGATCCAGGAGTAGACCCTGAGCACTGCCAGGTGTGGCCCCAAGGGAAAAAAAAAAAAAAAGGAAGACACCTGCCCACCTGTGATCCTGGGCTTAGCCACCATAACTGATAGCTACGTCTCTACTGTAAACGAGCTGTGTCTAGCACGGGCATCTCTGCTAGGAAACTAATCCAGAGCAATCACTACATGGCCTCGTGTGCCACGTGGAGTCCTGAGTGCTGTCACCAGGCACCTTTCAGAAGCCCTGGGGTGCTCCTGTAACACCAAAGGTCTGTCTGACAGGCACAGCGGTGTGGGAGGCAAAGGAGTCACAGCACACCTCAGGGGATGGTGCTGGGAAACCTTTTCCTCTCTAGGCTCCCTGCATGGTGATGGTGATAACGAGCCCAACCTCCCCGAAGATAGCACGACAGATGCCCATGAGAACTGCAGGCCCCCACCGCCTGGCCACAACCACTTGGGACAAACAGGAGAGGCCACCTCTCCTGACCTGCGTCGTCATCTTGAGCGCACAGTTCAGATCAAGGGTTGCAGTAAAGATTAGAGGAGATAATCTAGCTGTGCTCATGACACAAAGATGTCTCCTTTCTCCTCCTCCCTCCCTGGGCCCCCTGCACTTGGCCATGGCAGTGCCGCTCCTCTCCTGTAAGAGCAGTTTCTTGCACCTTTTCACTCCGTGCTGGCTGAGCCCATATCTGAGAGAGTGGGTACAGCGTCTGCCATGCACTCGGTCAACCCAGGTTCCTATTCCCAGCACCCTATATGGTCTTTCAGGCCCTCCTGGAGGACGGAGGCAGTGTATGCCCTAGCACTGGCAGATTTGACCCAAAAACAAAAACAACGACAAAAAAAGGGTGAAATGATGTTTAAAGCTTGTAAAACTGGACCCAGAGTGGTAGTACAGTGCAAAGGGTGCTTGCCTTGCATATGGCTCACCTGAGTTCCATCCTGAGCACACATGATCCCCAGACCCTGCCAGGAGTGATCCCTAAGCAGAGTCAGGAGTAAGCCATAAACACTACTAGCTGTGGTCAAAAAAAAAGGCCAAAAAAAGTCTTCCCATGGAAAGCCCCTTAAGAGGGGAGTACCTCCTATTTCTCAAAACTCTCAACTTCACCTCTCTCCACTGAATTTGCATTAACTCTAGGAGCCTTAGTCTTACAAACAAGTAGAAAGTAAGGTTGAAATATTATAAAACCTGCCCCCCAAGACTACAAGGTCAGGAATTTAACCTGTTTAAGCTTTCAGCTTCTTCCTCAAAAGCCGAGGGGAAAGTGAATTCAGCTAACACTTATTCTCTGCCTGCTGCTTAGACCAGCCTGGTTAGATCCCGAGATGCCTTCTCATCAATGCTTGGACCAGACTGCTTAGATCATTGAGATCCTGAGATGCCAGCTTCCCACCTCCTCATCTATGCTTGGACCAGCCTGGTCAGATCCTGAGCTGCCACATTCCTCCCTTCTCATCAATCCTATATTCTTTCCCCAGTTTCAGTTCCCTCTAGAAGGCCAACAAAGTATGATCCTTCACCATCCCCACCAGCACAAACTGCTGGGGCTCAGAAAAGCACTTTCAACCTTTAGCCCAGGCTCCTGTTTGGTAAACCCTAAAGCTGCACACAGCCCCTTCCACGGCCTGAGACACATCCCACAGACCACCCTCTGACTGAGTCCCCTCTGCCCAACAGTTTACTCTTCAGAGCTGGATTCCCAACTAAGATGTATAATGCTAACATATCTACTCCTAAAAGTTATTGTATATTTCTTAAAAACCATCAGGGGTATATCTCAGAAGCATAGCACTTGCCTTGAGTATATGTGGCCCTGAGATCAATCCCTGCCACCAGAACAGAACAAAGAACCAAAAAAACAGTAAATCACAAACTTACTTTGCCTTCCAGTGGCTTGTCCTAGAGGGGTAAGGACCACGCCCAGAGCTGACTGTGGAGAAGGCCCAACACAAGGGGTACCTGAGCACCCAATGGATGCACTCTGCAGGAGTCGGGAGAGAGCACTGAGTGGGAACGGCACTCACCTGAAATCAGCAGCTCACAGCCAATCCACACTCATTTGAATGCCCAGTATTTGAGTTCATTGTCAGGCAAAAGCCACCAATTGTCAGTATCTCTTATAAAGTAAATGCATAATGTACAAAGCCAAATGACCTTCTAAAATGGTATGTAAATAGTAACCAAGAAAACTTGGAAACTTTCCAATTCTAATCAAAAAACCCAAAGAATATTCTTGGGAATGGAAGGTAACAGAAAGAAGCCACCAAGTCGGTTGGGAAGAGGATTAATGTGTAACACAGGGCTGAGTACTGCACAGAATCTAAACTAAGAAAAGGAGGCACTTGTCCAAAGCTGCAGATGTTTCCATCTGAGAGAACTGCACAGTGTCTAGAGGGCTCGTGTTCACAGCCAGGAAAAGCAATCCTCTAATTCCAGGCTACAGAAGAGACGAGGAAGTACAGGACATGGTTCGTTTTGACCGTAAATCACGAGTAGTCCCTTTCCTACTCTGCACCTAAAACAGACCCCCATAGTCCAGAGTTCCAGATCTTTCTAAGGAGCCCTGCTGCTCCCGGGACAAATGCCCCCAGACAAATTGGACCAGAAAGTCAGAGCAGGATCTCAAAATCGGAGAAAGAGTACAGCACATATAATGCTTGCCTTGCACGTGGCCCACCTAGGTTCAATTCTTGGCACCCTACATGATCCACTGAGTGCCATCAGGAGTAACCTCTGATTGCAGAGCCAGGAGTAAGCCCTGAGCACTGTAGGGTATGGCCCAAAATAAAACAAAGCAGAAAATATCCACATTTTAGTTCTATATATAATGAGAATCATTTTCTGTTAGGTGCAGTCCAGGGGGGACACATCAGACAGTGCTCAGGGGGAATCCTGGCTGAGCATCTTTCTGACCTAATAACTGAGCAACTGAGCAAAGAGAGTGGATCCCATGCAACCAACTATCTGACTTCCAAGCTCAGGGATATAACCGTCACCATAATCAGAATACTGAGAGTTTGATTCACAAGAGAAGACCTCTGAAAGTCTCTCTCTCTCTCTCTCTCTCTCTCTCTCTCTCTCTCTTATAACCGTCACCATAATCAGAATACTGAGAGTTTGATTCACAAGAGAAGACCTCTGAAAGTCTCTGTCTCTCTCTCTCTGTCTCTCTCTCTGTCTCTCTGTCTCTGTCTCTGTCTCTGTCTCTCTCTCTGTCTCTCTCTCTGTCTCTCTGTCTCTGTCTCTCTCTCTCTCTATCTCTCTCTCTCTCTCTCTCTCTCTCTCTCTTTGCTTTTTGGGTCACACCCGGCAATGCTCAGGGGTTACTCCTGGCTCTGCACTCAGGAATTACTCCTGGCAATGCTGGGGTGAGTGAGGGGAATATGGGATGCCGGGATCAAACGCACGCAGGTCGGCCGTGTGCAAGGCAAACGCCCTACCACTGTGCTATGGCTCCGGCTCCTGAAAGTCTCTTCAAATGGACAAAAACTGAAACTGGAGGTCCCATCACAATGAAGGGCAGCCCCTAATCAGGGAACATCCCTGCCAAGTCTAGTGGTTACCTGTCAGAGTAACCACACCAGCCAGCCTCGCCTGTAACATCTCTGTAGCTGTTCCTGAATCACTGTGAGCCAGTCGTAAAGGAAGGAGTGGGGAGCCATAAATACAATGCAGTCCATCTCACTGTGGGCAGACAGGTCATTCGTGCTCTGAGAAAGAGTGAAGCCAGCTGAAGCAGTAAGACAGAAAAAGTAGCCGGGGTCCAAGAAACTCACTGCATTCTGTATGTCCAATTCAGAGTGTGAGCCCCCTAAGAGACTTAAAATTAAAAAATAGAGAAGAAAAGTGCCTGAAATGGGGGGGGGGGGGCAAACTTGGGATGTTGGTGGTAGGAAATGTACACTGGTGAAAGGACAGGTGTTAGAACATTATACGACTCAAACCCAATCATGAACAAGTTTGTAACTCAATCTAAAAAATGAATTTAAAAATAAATAAATATCGGGGCTGGAGCTATAGCCCAGCGGTAGGGCGTTTGCCTTGCACGCGGCTGGCCTATGCTGGCCCGGGTTCAATCCCCAGCATCCCATATGGTCCCCCGAGCACCGCCAGGAGTAAGTCCTGAGTGCAAAGCCAGGAGTGGCCCCTGAGCATTGCCGGGTGTGACCCAAAAAAGCAATAAATAAATAAATAAATAAATAAATAGATAAATAAATAAATAAATAAATAAATAGGGGGTCGGCGCGATAGCACAGTGGGAAGGGTGTTAGACTTGCATGTGGCCAACCTGGGTTCAATCCCGGTATCCCATATGATCCCCTGAGCACCGCCAAGAGCAATTTCTGAGCAAAGAGCCAGGAGTAACCCCTGAGCATTGCCGGGTGTGACCCAAAAAGAAAAAAAGAAAACAAGTTTAAAAAATGAATAAAAAAAAAGAATAAATAAAAGCAGACACATCATCAAAAGAATAGAAAATATTGGGGCCAGAGCAACAGTACAGTGGGTAAGTGGATAGAGTGTTGGCCTTGCACACCGCCAATGGAGTTCCATCTCCCGCATCCCATATGGGCCCTGAGCACTGCCAGGAACGATTCCTGAGTGCCTGAGCATCACTGGATGTGAAAAAAAAAATTCCACAAAGAGAAAGTAACACAAAAATCTGGAATTAGCAGATCAGCAGGTAGGAATATTAGGAGGCTGGTGATACATATCTATAGCCAGCCTACAGCTGGAAAGAGCAGATAAGGCTAAATTCCACAAGGCTTAGGCAAAAACTCAGTCAGAAAAAAAATAAGAACCTACATTAGCATGCACTGCAGAAGCTAAAGAGAACTTAACTTTCAACCAATTTAATAAAAAGATACAGAACAAAATTTATGAGACCCTCCCCCCACCCAAAAAAAAATGAACCAAAAAGAAAGGTATTTGGAGAGAAGCTGAAATGTACTGTTTTAATCGCTCTTTAGAAGATAGGCTTCTTCTAAGCTGCCTGACATTTTAACTCACTGAACCAATCCTACGGGAATGTGTTAACAGTATTCCTATTTCCAGGTAAGGACAATGAGTCACAAGGATAGCACAGGCCATGGGGAATTGCCTTGCGTGTGGCTGACCCAGGTTCTGTGCCTGCTGCCCCGTCAGGAGTGATCCATCATGGAAGAGCCCCGTGTAAGTCCTGGGTAGGGCTGGGAGTGGCCCCCAAACAAACACAAAAGGAACTTCCCTAAGATCGCAGAGCGGCGGCCGAGCTGGGGCTTCCATACCAAACCTAAGCAGGTATGTAACCCAAATCTGTATCCTGCCCTCTCAGACCTCCTGTCTCCAGTGGGCTGCTGTGACGCCTCAGCGTCCACTCTGTAAAGGGGACACAACACCTATCCTCCAGATTGACCCAAAGCTTTGGAATATCTAACGCTGACAGCAGCCCAAGAAGTCTTTGCAGGTAATGGAAGAGAGCGGGGATGGGGGGCTTCGGTGCGCGCCTGAGCACTTCCACCTAATGCCTTTCTTTGCGGATGCGGAGAGCCGAGGTCAAACCCCACACACCCCCAATGTCATTTCAAGTGTCACCAGTCAGATACAATGTCCATGACTCCATTAAAACAGAATCAGATTTATTCCTACCAAGTGGCCCTTGGTGCATTTTTATATAACTATTACTTTAAATTCTGAGCCTACACAAGGATGCCTGAGCACCTACACACCCAAGGACCTCAGGGCCGGGGGACAAAATGCAGCTGATGGACAGAAACGGAGTCACGGAGTCACGGTTACTGTCAGCAGCAACAATCAGCGCCCCCACAGAGCCGGGCCGGAGGGAGACGGTTCGTGCCCCTCGTTGGCGGGGTCCTGGCCAGGGTCCCAGCCCGGCTCCCCCACTCAGGCCTGCGGGACGAGCTGCGGTCCGCGCGCGGGCACCGGAGACCAACGGAAACGCGCATCGTCGCTGCCGGGACAGGAGCCCTCCCGCCTCACCTCTAAAGTTTTCACCAGGATCTTCATGTAGATCTCAGAGATGCCCAACGACACCCCGAAGGCGGACGGCAGCAGTATGAGGCCGAGCACCAGCGACAGCCAGGTGGACAGGATCTTCCCGGCCAGCTCTACGCTCTCCATGGCTCTGCGGACTGAGTCGGGGCGCGACACTGGTCCCTGTCCCTGTCCCTGTCTCCGCGGCGGCTCGCAGAGTCCGGGCTGCGGCCACCGCCTCGCCCTGCAGGGCACAAAAAAGGAAAGAAGAGGAAAAAAAAAAATGTTTTTGAAAAGAGGGAAAGGACAGAACTTTGAGAACCGCGGTGGCGATTTCCTTCCTTCCTCTTGGGGCTCCTGAGGCTCGCCGCGGCCGGTGGAGAGTCCCGGGAGGCCGCAGGCACAGCTGAAGCGGCGGTCGAGCGCGCCGAGCGTCAGTGCCGGGCGGGGACGGCAGCGGGCGCCGAGCAAAGGCCGGCGCGGGGCGAGCGCGCGGGGGCGCGGCCAAGGCTGCGCGGACACGAGCCAAAGGTCGGCGCAGGCACGAGCTCGCGGGGGGCGCGAACCGAGGCAGGCTCGGACACGAGCGCGCGGGGGCGCGAACCGAGGCAGGCTCGGACACGAGCGCGCGGGGACGCGAGCCAAGGCCGGCGCGGACGCGAGCACGCGGGGACGCGAGCACGCGGGGACGCGAGCCAAGGCCGGCGCGGACACGAGCACGCGGGGACGCGAGCACGCGGGGACGCGAGCCAAGGCCGGCGCGGACGCGAGCACGCGGGGACGCGAGCCAAGGCCGGCGCGGACACGAGCGCGCGGGGACGCGAGCCAAGAACGGCGCGCACACGAGCCAAGGGTCGAGTGGGCACGAAGGCGAGGGGCGCGGCCAAAGGGTGGCCTTGACAACGAGTCTGCCCGGGGACTACGGAGGCCCCCGCCGGAGCCAGGATGCGTCCAGGGCCCCGGGTGGCATCACCCCATGCGGGTGGCAAGCTGCGCTCCCGGGAGGGGAGGGGAGCAGCAGGACGGAAGCAGGGGCGCCCCACTGCGCTACGGGGATACCGGGACGGAAGCGGGGGAGCCCCACGCCCTCCTTTCTGCCCGCCTCCAGCAACACCCAACGCGGAGATTCCAGACTGGAGCTGAGCGGAGAGCTCCAGAGCGTCCTGGCCCTGTGCCCCGCCTCTGCGGGACGCGCAGCCAACGTCCTTTGCCGGGAGCTGCGTTTTCTTCTGCAAAACGTTGGCGTTTACTTCCACCCCTCTCCCCCATACACATACACACACCCCAGCAAAATGAGCTCTTGGCGCGGCGCGGGCATAGAAGATTTGGCTGGGCTTCCTGAGGCAGGAACTCTTAGCAAGACTTCCAGGGCGTCCCCGCTGGTTGCTGAGCCCCCGCGCGCTCTCTTCGGGGACCGTCAGTGAAGTGGGGGCCTGGCCCGGGCACCCAGGTCCTCTCTAGAGCATGCAGCCCCCCTCTGCCTTCTCACCCCTAGTCGCGCAGAAAGACAAGCCAAGAAGGAGGACGGGTGGGGGAGGGGGGAGGAGGAGGAGGAGAAAGAAGAGGAAGAAGAAAAAAGAAGGAGGAGGGGGAGGAAGAAGAGGAGGAAGAAGAGGAGGAGGAAAAAGGAAGAGGAGGAGGAAGACGAAGAGGAAGAAAGGAAGAGGAAGGAGAAGAAGAATGAGGAGGAGGACGAGAAGGAAGAGAAGGAGGAGGAGGAGGACGGAGAAGAAGGAAGAGAAGGAAGAGGAAGAAGAAGAAGAAGGAGAAGAAGAAGAAGAAGAAGAAGAAGAAGAAGAAAGATGAAGGAGGAGGAAGAAGAGGAGGAGGAGGAAGAAAAGGAAGAGGAGGAGGATGAGGAAGAAGAGAAGAGGAAGAGGGAAGAAGAATGATGAGGAGGAGGAAGAAAGAAGAAGGAGGAGGAGGAGAAGAAGAAGAAGAAGGAGGAGGAGGAGGGAGGAAGAGGAGGAAGAGGAAGAAGAAGAGGAGGAGGGAGGAGAAGGAGAAGAAGAGCCGGAGCCGATAGCCCAGTGGGTAGGGCGTTTGCCTTGCATGCTGACAGCCTGTGCCGGCCTGGGTTCGATCCCCGGCATCCCATATAGTCCCCGAGCACCGCCAGGAGTAATTCCTGAGTGCAGAGCCAGGAGAAACCCCTGAGCATTGCCGGGTGTGACCCAAAAGAGGAAAAAAAAAAAGATGAAGAAGGAGGAGGAAGAGGAAGAAAAAAGGAGGAGAAGGAGAAGAAGAAGAAATAAAATGTGAGCCTGCACAAGCCCTCCCTGAGCCAGCTGATGTGGCCTGGCCCACTGCTGCCACCCCCGCAGTTGTTTCCGTCCACCTCCGTGCCAGTCTCCTGGACATCTGTCCTGTTTTTAAAGAATGAGGCCGGGAAAGGGAGGTGTGGAGACAGACTTTGATAAGAAAATCTGGCTGCCCGAAGTTCCAGCACTTTACTCTGTGACTGCAACCTCACACCTGTCTCTTTCGCAGGGAACTTAGGTCTGGCTAGAACATCTGGGGTCGGCAATGGTCTTCAGGCAAACACTGCCCAGAAAGTCACCCCTGGCAGACCAGGGAGGTAATGGGGAACAGCAGGGTGGTGAGAACCCCCCAAAAAAAATATTAATCCTTTCTTCAGCTCGGGGGACGCCGTGAGCCCCCACCCACCCACCCACCTACCACCTCCACCACTGCTAATAGGTAGGGAAGAGACATCCTTTGCAGGGTTTCGCTAAAGCAAGCAAACCTCTATGTGGTCTACCAGTTTATGAATCAAGGAAGAACACCACTAATTAGATTCTGTTCAACAAGAGCACCCAAATTATCCTCCAACTCCTGACTGAAAACAACTGTTTATTGAGCATAAAACTTGATTCTGGGGGCCGGAGCGATAGCCCAGCGGGTAGGGCGCTTTGCCTTGCAGCCGGCCGCCATGCCGGCCTGGGTTCGATCCCCGGCATCCCATATGGTCCCCCAGCGCCGCCAGGAGTAATTCCTGAGTGCAGAGCCAGGAGGAGCCCCTGAGCATTGCCGGGTATGACCTACAAAAGGAAAAAAAAAAAAAACTTGATTCTGTTGACTCATGCAACACTGAATGTTTAGCCAACATTCTACCCTGCTTTTTATTTTTTTTTTTTTTTTTTTTTTTTTTTTGCTTTTTTGGGTCACACCTGGCCAGTTTCTCCTGGCTCTGCACTCAGGAATTACTCCTGGCGGTGCTCGGGGGACCATATGGGTTGCCGGGATCGAACCTGGCCGGCATGGCCGGCTGGGCGCAAGGTAAACGCCTCTACCCTCTGGGCTATCCTCCGGCCCTTTTTTTTTGTCTATTTTGAGTCACACCACGATGTTCAGGGGTTACTTACTCCTGGAAATGCTCAGGGATGCCCAGCACTGGAGCTTGACATATGGGATGCCAGAGGATCGAACCCAGGTCAGCCGTGTGCAAGCAAATCCCCCCCCTGCTGTGCTATCGCTCCAGCCCCCACTCTCCCCTGCATTTATTTCCTCGAAGATGACTAAGGAATAGGGAGTGACCTTATTCCCTTGCATAATATTCAGGTGGATATGGGTGCTGAACGCTCCTGACCAAACTCCAGGAACCTAACTCCAGGAAAGATAATCCATAATGAAGGGTTGACTTTCTTGTTTGTCTAAATTTGGGGACCACATCCGGCAGTGCTCAGGGGTTAGACCTGGCTCTTCACTCCAGGAATCACTCCTGGTGGTGTTCAGGGGACCATATGGGATGTCAGGCATTGATTAACATTCTTGTCTGGGTTTAGGCTTTGCCTCTTATGGAAGAATCACTGTCCCATGAGAAGTGATAAAGCTGGGAGTTTTACTCCAGCTCAGACATCTATAAATTTGAGCAATTGGGTATGGGGTGTGGGGTTAGGGGGAGAGATTTAGTAGAGCAGGTGAGACACATTCAATCCCTTACAAGTATGGTTCCCCTTTGGGCATCACTGGGAGTGGCCCCAAACCCCGCCAAAATTGACTAAAAGTATTAAACTCAAAGCAATTTATTTAGGGGGCCTGAGAGATGGTACAGTGGGTTAGGCACTTGGCTTGCACACAGCCAACTCACGCTCAATCCCACATGGTTCCCAAGAACAGGCAAAAGTGATTACTGATGAGTCTTTGGATTCTGTTTGCTAGTATTTTGTTGAAGATCTTAGCATCCGTGTTCATCAGGGAGATTGGTCTGTAGTTTTCTTTCTTTGTGTTGTCTCTCCCTGCTTTGGGTATCAGGGGTGATATGTGCCTCATAGAAGCTGTTTGGGAGTGTTTCTGTTTCTTCTATTTCCTGGAAGAGCTTGAAAAGGACTGGCAGTAGGTCCTCCTTAAAGGTTTGGTAGAGTTCACTAGTGAATCCGTCTGGACCTGGGCTTTTGTGTTTGGGCAGACTTTTAATTACTGTTTCTATTTCCTCAATGGTGATAGGCTTATTCAGGTATTGGAGGTCTTCTTGTTTCAGCCGTGGGAGGTTATAGGACTTCAGGAATTGATCCATTTCTTCTAGATTCTCATGTTTCACGGCATACAGGCTCTCAAAGTAATCTCTGATGATCTTTTGTGATTTCTGTGGTTTCTGTTGTGATTTCACCCTTTTTTATTTCTGATTCTGTTTATTTGGGTTTTCTCTTTCCCTGTCCTTACAAGTCTTGCCAATGGTTTGTCAATCTTGTTTATTTTTTCAAAAAACCAGCTCTTGGTTTCATTAATCTTTTGGATTGTCTTTTTTGGTTTCCAACTCATTGATTTCCTCTCTAAGTTTTATTATTTCCTTTTTTCTGCCTGGGTTGAGCTCCTTTTGTTGGTCTTTTCTAATGTCTTCAGCTGTGTAGTCAGGTTATTTATGTGGGCCCTTTCTTGTTTCCTGATGAATGCTTGCAGAGCTATAAACTTCCCTCTTAACACGGCTTTTGCTGTGTCCCACAAGTTCTTATAATTGGTATCTTCATTTTCATTTGTTTCCAGAAATCTTTGGATTTCCTGTTTGATTTCTTCTATGACCCATTTGTTGTTCAGCAGTGAGCTGTTCAGTTTCCAGGTGTTTGGTTTGACTCCCTGTTTATGTGTGTACAGTTAACTTCCATTTTCAGTGCATCATGGTCTGAAAAGATAGCTGACACAATTTCTATCTTTTAATTTTATTGAGGTATGCTTTGTGGCTCAGCATGTGGTCTATCTTGGAGAATGTTCCATGTGCACTAGAGAAAAATGTGTACTCAGCTTTTTTTGGCATGAAAAGCCCTGTATAGGATTCATC
>JAJIBD010024828.1:0-21409 GCA_021461705.1 Cryptotis parvus
TGATATTTATAAAAATATGACTGTGGAGGGATATATTTGCATAAATTTTACATCTGACAGGTCTTAAACCAATATTTATAAGGTCATAGAAAAATTGAATGCTTTTTCTGAAGTTGAAATAGAGATAGTGAATATTTTTATAAAAAACACTGCATTTTTCTTATATATACTGCTATATATTAGTATGTACAGAGCTCTATGACAATAAATTATGCAAAGACTTAGCTTAAATATATATGAAACTCTACAACTGATATGTGTAGAAAGATATAATTTGTAAGTTTCATCTAGAAAAAACAATAAATATTTGATGTAGAGAAAAAATGTATGACATATTTTAAGTTGTAGTTTTTCAATGTGCAACACAGAATATTTAAAAATCATATGATTCTGCTCCTGTAATCAATAGACATCAACAACAGTCCAAAATATACTCAAAATAATAAACTTTTTAATACAATTCATTGAACCTAAAACCTGAGCTGCGCAGGAGGAAGAGAGTGGCATGGAATGCCTTCAAAGCCATCGAAGAAATAGCTAAAAGGACAAAGAATCTCCAGCTCCAGGCACATCTCTTTGACTCCACCATTCTCCCTGCATTAACATATGCCTCAGAGACCTGGGCCCTAGGAAAGCAGGATGAGAATGCTATTCGGGTCTCCCAGAGAGGAATCTAAAGAGCTATGCTTGGATTATCACACCTCACTCAAGTGAGTGAAGGAATCCAGAGTTCTGACCTCCATCGCTATTCCAGAATCAGGGACGCTGTCTCGTTTGCCAAGGCATCGAAAATCAGATGGGCTGGACATGTAATGCGATTTAGAGACAACCGCTGGACTAGAGCCGTTGCCGACTGGATCCCACAGGATGTCAAAAGATCACGTGGCCGCCCACCTACAAGATGGTCAGACTTCCTTGTCCAAGACCCTGGAAGGAATGGTTTGAGGCTCTTCATATTCCTGAATCAACCAGATGCCATTGGGCTACATTGGCATGTGATAGGGTCCAATGGAAATGTTACTCTTGCCCGCTCGAGCAAATCGATGAATAACGGGATTCAAGTGACCAAGTGATCAATACAATTCATATTAATATCATGATAAATATTGAGAACCATATCATCTCTATCCTGAACAAACATTTTCCAATATCCTTTTAAGTCAGGCAGAATCTTGTGAGTTCTGACCAGTGAGATAAAAAATTTGTTACAATGTCTTACTGAATTTGCGTAAGTGAAAGTGTGGCATGCTTTTTTCTAATTTGTTTTCTAGTACCTGCCTGAAATATTGCAATGGCTGAGCTGGCTTAGTCAGCTAGGATCAAGAATATGAAGTCAATTTTTTCAAAATGGTAGAACACAAAATCCAACAAAGCTTTTCTGATAATAACTGCAAACTTAACCTTCCTTTCCTTATTTGATTTTTTTCACTGCCATAACAAATCAGTAACAGAAACTTGTGTTTTGATCTAGATTATCACTGATTTCACTTTACTATCACTTGGAAGATAATTCAATATTTATTTTAGTTTCTTAAGGTGAAAGGAGTAGGCCAGAGACAATGCTTAGGGATCATTCCTGAGATTTTCAGGGGGGCTTGTGTAGTGCATGGGATTGACAATATGAAGGCAAGAGACTTGCTCCATCTTCTGTGCTACATCTTCAACTACTTTACTGTCTATTTTCATAAAACAGTTGTATTTGATTAAATATATTTATATTAAAATTGGTATAGTTCAGCAAGTAGGGCATTTGCCTTGCATGTGGCAGACCTGGGTTCGATCCCCGGCATCCCATATGGTTCCCTGAGCACTGCCAGGAGTAATTCCTGAGTGTAGAGCCAGGAGTAACCCCCTGAGCATTGCCAGGCATGACAAAAAAAAATAAAATTGGTATATGAGATAAAGTTAGGTACATGTGAATGGAAGTTTTGTTTTAAAACATTTGACAATATTTTAATATGAAAAAAGATAATATGAACATGACAATTACTCAAAGAGAACTTAGAGCAGACATTTAAAATACTTAAAAAAATTCCCATGTATAATTTGCTATTCTCTTTCTCCTCATCTGCAAAACCCCAACCTCCAAAGGGAATTGCTATTCTTGCTTTGATATCCATCATTTCCATGGGGCTGTTCATCTCTTTACTGTGACAATTTTTAAATTGAGCTCTAGTTTAGATTTTTTAAGTTTAAAATATAGGACACTGCTATAATTGCATGTATGCTCTCTTGCCCCAAATTCATGTGTTTAAGCTCAAATCCCTAATGTGGAACCTAGCCATTAGGAGGTAATTACATTTAGATGAGGGCACAAGGGTAGGTTTCTCACAATAGGGATTAGTGTCCTTCAAAGTTCAGACTCTACAAGAGTAGGGCACAGGAGAAGGCGTGGTCTAGAAGAGAAAATGAGGGACGTCATCTGAAACTGAATCCACCAGCATACTGACCTTGGGTTGTTCAGTGTCCAAAACTCAAAAAATAAATACCTGCTCTTTAAATCATGACGTCTATTACATTTTATTTTCAAAGACTGAATAGACAGAGATTCCTAGATTTCTTCAGGTTGATTTTTCTCTTTAATCATCACTGAGATTAATAATACAGATGGATGTCCTTTAATTCTGATTTATTCATTTTCACTATAATAATGGTATTCAAATAAGGTAAATTGTCATTTGCTTATCTTCGCACTAGTAGTTACTTGCACTACTCTAACATTTTCACAAGATTGCTACTATGAATTGTCTTGTACATAGTTTTATGGACAAATGATAGTTCTAGTTTTCTTTGGTCCCCAAAACTTAGCAGACTCCCTGACTCCCCTTGACAAGGACACTTGTCCTTGCTTTAATCTTCCCTTCATAAGCTTAAAAACAGGATGGTCTTTCTTATTTTGTCCTTCCCAAAGTCTAACCCTAACTATTTTTTAGAAAGCGCAGACTGAAAACTGAGTGTGCCTCAGAGTGATTTTTTTTTTTTGCACTTAGTAGATCTTTATTCTTTTTTTTTTAAAAAACATTTTATTATACCACCGTGAGATATACAATTACAATGTTGTTCACGCTTGGAGGTTTCGGTCACACAGTGTTCCAGCACCCCACCTTCCACCAGTGCCCATCACCCACCACCCATGTCCCCAATTCCCTCCCCCTCCAACATCCTGCCTAAATGGCAGGTTCTTTATCTCCTCTCTCTTCCTCTTCTCTCTCTTCCTTCCCCTACACATTGTGGGTTGCACTGCATACACTTAGAAGCCATCATTTGCATTTTTTTGCCTGTAATGAATGCTTAGTTCTATGTTGGTATCAGACCTTTTGACATTTATTCACACATGTTCCCTTCTCTATCTTACCTAACTTCTGACTCCCACACATTTGTGGTAATTTCCACTTTTGGTAAGATCACCTGGTATATTTATGTCATGCAAATAAATGCAGTCATTCTATGTCTCTCTCTTTCCTTCTGACTAATTTCACTCAACATGATTCTTTCCATGTCCATCCATTTATAGGCAAATTTCATAACTTCATTTTTCCTGACAGCTGCATAGTATTCCATTGTGTAGATGTACTACAGTTTTCTTTATCCAGTCATCAGTTCTCGGGCAAACTGGTTGTTTCCAGGTTCTGGCTATTGTGAATAGTGCTGCTATGAAAATAAAAGTGCGGATTGTGTTTCCGCTGTGTGTTTTTGGCTTCCCAGGGTATATTCCCAGGAGTGGTATGGCTGGGTCAAAGGGGAGCTCAATTTCTAGTCTTTGAAGGAATGTCCATATTGTTTTCCACAAAGGTTGTACCAGTCGACATTCCCACCAACAATGTATGAGTCCCCTTTTCCCCCATCCATGCAAGAACTTGTTGCTTTTACCCTTTTGGATATGGGCCAGTCTCTGTGGTGTGAGGTGATATCTCATTGTTGTTTTGATTTGCATCTCTCTGATGATTAGTGATGATGAGCATTTTTTCATATGCCTTTTGACCATTCGGATTTCTTCCTTGTCAAAGTTTCTGTTCATCTCTTCTCCACAATTTCTAATGGGGTTGGCTGTTTTTTGATTATATAGCTGTACCAGTGCCTGATATATCCTGGATATTAACCCCTTATCAGATGGCTATTGGATCAATATTCTTTCCCATTCTGTGGACTGTTATCTTGGTCACTGTTTCTTTTGAGGTGCAGAAGTTCTTCAGTTTTATGTAGTCCCATATGTTTATATTTTCTTCTAGTTGCTTTGTTAATGGTGTTTCACCTTTGAAGATGTCTTTAGCTTCAATGTGGTGGAGGGTTTTTCCTATATTTTCTTCAACGTACTTTATGGAATCAGGTCTGATATTGAGATCTTTAATCCATTTTGATCTGATTTTTGTGCAAGGTGTTTTGACAGAGGTCCAAATTCATTTTTTTACCTGTAGCTGTCCAGTTTTCCCAGCACCACTTGTTGAAGAGGCTTTCCTTACACCAGTTTGGACTCTTTGCACCTTTATCAAAGATTTACTGATCATGTCTTTGAGGGTGGGTGTCAGGATACTCAACTGCCTCAGAGTGATTTTATTGTTCATTCTGAGTCTACCAGTCTGCCATTCTCTTCATGTGAAAAAAATCCATTTTTCTTCTCTCTGTTAAAAACAAACAAATAAACAAAAATGAAAAAGAAAATCCACTCTTGTGACCTGTAGATAAGACTTCACTTTGAGGTCATCTTGACTGTGCTGTCTTCCAACCTGCCAGAGTGGCCAATAAAGTCCTTTCTCATGCAGTCACTGTGCATCTGGATTGATGGCTCCAGGGCAGCAGTGGAACCAGAGCTGTCTTAGCTTCACTAGTGACCCTGTTCCATGTCATGGTTAATGTGTTTGTTCTTCTTTACTAGTTTCGTTAAATTGCACAGCAACATTCATATTCTCCCTATCCTTTTGACAATAGAATTGTTGAAAGGCTTCTCCCCCAGTCAAAAAAGATTTTCCCCATCCAACCTCACACAACATCATTAAATATTAAGAACTGACACTCTTCTAACTGTGATTAGCATGCAGTTTTCTTTTGTACTTGGACTTAATTTCACTAATATTGTGACTTATTTTATCATTTCCCCTCATTTATATATTGCATATTCTTTTAACTATTATTACCTGTTTGTCCTAAATTTCAAGACAATTAGCAGTTATTTACTTTTATTTTTCTTTATCAATACATATTTAATTAAAAAGACAATTCAGTGATCATAGATTTCTCAAAAGTATTATAAACATTGTGCCTTTTAATCTCATGAGTATGAAAACACTGCCATTCATTCATTTGATTAAAACCTAATGTTTGTTTTTGTTTGTTTAGTGTTGGGGCCACACTCTGCTGTACTCAGAGCTAACTCATTGCTCTGTTCTCATGGATCACTATTGAAGGAGCTTGGGATCCCTATGTGGTGCTGGGGGTCACTTCAAACCCAAGTCAACTGAGCGCAAGGCAAACATTTTGCTGCTGTATATCTTTCTTTGTGGTTTACTAATACTCAGTTAGAAGGGACCATGCTCTGACTTTAAAAATATCTTCCATTTTAACTAAGCAAATATCTATAAGGAAAACTTTGGTTTCCAAATCAGTAGATATTTTTGCTTTTTCTGAAAAAAAAGGCATGCCTCCAGAGCACAGTTTCAAGTACTAAAAACACAAGCGAGGACTAGCGTTTTCAACTCTGTCTTCTGCCTTTTATAACAGAGACTTTTTATCCACTCAGAGTGTGGAAGGAATAATAATAGAATACACAGAAATTCCCTCCTCCTGTGATTTTTCTTGTTCTGTGGCTAATTGTAATGCTAGTTTCTCTTCAGCTTTCTGAGGAATCATGGGCAGGGAAAATCCAAGAAGACCTTAGCAGCAGGCAATCAATGAGAGAACCCCTGCGCTTTCAGTCTCGTTCTGGTGACCACATTCCTACACTCCTACAGCTCATCCACAACTAGAGTCTCCCACACAAGGCCCCGAGGTGTTTCTAAACCACATTTATTATTCATCAAATACCAGGGTTCACAGTCCACAAGGGGAATAAAATCAATCTATATCTGTCTATATTTTTTGCCAAGAAACTTGAATTTTAACCTTTAAAAAACATGTAGGTTGTTTATAATAATTTGTAAGATTTAAAATTCAAGAAGTACAAAAGAGAACACAAGGGAGGAGTTTCCCTCCCACTGTTGTCGTACTTCCTCCCTCCTGTCAGCCCCAATATTAATGATTTTACATGTAACTCTGTCACTAATGCCTTTTTTGGGTTGTTTTGACTTTTACTTTTAAAGAAACAGCACTCTGTTCTATTCTCACTTTTGCAAATTGGGGTCAGTGGGCAATGTCCACACTATTGTCCCCACAGATCCTTAGAACCTGCAACTATCTTATTTTATGTGGACTAAAGGACTTTGTAGATTGGACTAAGTATGTATTTCATGAGATTATTTTTGATTGTCCAGATGGTATCAATGTGATCAATATTAAGATTTAAAAGCTAAGAATCTTTCTCAAAGAGAATAGAAAGATTTTTAACTACTGAGAGAAAAATTCTAATTAGAATGGGAAGGAATGGGAGTGAAGATAGACGTCGGCAACTAGACCACCTCCGCTTGGCTGATGTCATCGTTCTAACACCAAACATTAGCCAAACGGCACAAACGCTGGCTGACTTTGACCGTGAATGTGGAAAGTGGATCTACAGCTAAATCTCAAAAAACAATGCTCATGAAAAATGAACTAGTTCCAGAGGCCCCATTCACTCTCAACAGAACAATCATCTCTGAATGCAGCAGTTAAGTGTACCTAGGTTGAGAAGTCAACACGATGAACAACCTAAATCCTGAGCTGTGCAGGAGGAAGAGAGCAGCATGGAACACCTTTCAAGAGCATTGAAGAAAAACTAAAAGGACAAAGAACTTCTGGCTCCGGGCACATCTCTTCAACTTCACTGTTCTCCCTGCATTAACATAGGCCTTAGAGACCTGGGTCCTACGAAAGCAGGATGAGAAGGCTATTCGGGTCTCCAAAGAGGAATTGAAAGAGCTATGCTTGGAATATCACGCCTCCACTCAAGTGAGAGAAGGAATTTGGAGTTCCAACCTCCAATGACGATCAAGAGTCAAGGATGCTGTCTTGATTACCAAGGCATCAAAAATCAGATGGGCTGAACATGTAATGTGATTTGGAAACAACTGCTGGACTAAACCCTTTACTGACTGGATCCCAAAGGGTCGTCAAAAGATCACGTGGCCGGCCACCTGAAAGATGGTCAGACTTCTTCATCAAGACCCTGAATGAATGGTTTGAGGCTCTTTGTATTCCTGAAGCAAGCAGATGCCATTGGACCACACTGGCACGTGATAGGGTCAAATGGAAATGTTATTGCTGCCTGCTTGAGAAAATCAATGAATAATGGAATGTCAAGTGATCAAGTGATAAAGTGAGGGAAAAATAGTCATGTGAAGCAGGCTTTGAGAAGCAAGGGCAAGCCTCAGAAGTCTAGGAGTACTGATGATTTGCAGAAGTTAAATAAAGCAAGGGAAACATTTTCTTTAGGCCTCTGGAAGGAGAGCAACCCCTGAATACACTTGTGCCATCCTAAAATTTACAGAATGGGTGGTAATATACTAGTGTGTTCATGCCACATTTTTACATATCTCAATTAAAAAGATAGAAACATTTTAAAGGGAAAATGTGCAAAATTCCAATTTTTTGTCATTTCCAAATTAGGTCCCAACAAGGCTGTTTTAATATGAATTTTATGTTTCAAAGTTCTGTCTCTACATAAATCTGCTAATATAATATTGAATATTAACTTTGTCTACCTAACAGTAGATGAATATGATTTTAGTTTGAATTCACATTATTACTTAGGTTGGGGGCCAATCACCCCAGCTCATTGACACACACCCTGCAGCAGTCTTCTTCAAGTCTGGCCCAGGTATGCTGATCCAGAGACTCACAGACATGGGGAACAGCTGCTACTGGCTCTCCCTGTGCCCAGCTGCTCACGAGGTGCCCAGGGAGGGACGGTGGGTTCTAGCCCTGGCCTGCTACCCCAGCTGAGCTTCGCAAGAAGCCAGATGAACCCCCAATCCACGAGGGCTGCCATTTTCCTCATCCAGACTCTCCTATTGTCAGAACTCCACCCAGCAGAGGAGCTGATCACAGCGGCCGCACAGTTCATCAATAAATGCTAGAGATCAGAGGTGACTACAAGTTTATACCACCTGAATGGCAGAGCCTCGCAAGCTACCCATGTTGTGTTTGATAAGCCAAATACCAGTAGCAAGTATAGACCTCATTCCCATGACCTGATGACATGATTTGAGGCTCTTTATGTTCCCTGGAATAAGCAGATGCCCTTGGGCTCTACTAGCATGAGACAGGACATATGGAGATGTTACTGGGGCCCACTCGAGCAAATCGATGATGAAAGGGAAGACAAGTGATACAAGTGATACGTAGGTTGGGGCTAGAAATACTTTTGTAATTTTTATATATTTTTATAATACTTATTTTTGGTTCATTTTGCTTTGGCATCATACTTAACTGTGTACAGGAATTACTCTGTGCTCTGGGATCACTCCTGGCAGTGCTCAGAGGACCCCTTGTGATACTGGGCATTGATATGAGATCAGCCTCATGCAAGGCAAGAACCTTAATTTCTGTATTATCTCTCTAGTCCAAACTTTGTTTTTCTCATAAGTAAATTTTATTCAAGTTCAATTTGTACATACCATTCCTCTTTCCTCTCTCCTAGTTGGTTGTCTTTTGCTTCTGGGTTGAAGCACAATTTTATATTCCTATGTTAGTGATTTATGTCTTCTAAAAAAACAATTTAATTTTTATTTTAGAAGCTTTGCTCATGCAGATTTTAAATTATTTCAAGATATCATAATTGTTATATTCCATACAAAGATTATAATAATTTATATATGTGCATATATATCTACATATGAATATTTGCATATGTATTTAGTTCATATGTTTAACATTTTCGTGATTTTATTAGCTATTACATCAGGTTAGATTATATTGAATTGTATTAAACGGACAAGTCCATTTGACCAAGAAGTGCCAAGTGATATCTCCAGACCCCCCATTGGAATATTGATCCCATTGGAGCTGGTGACCAAGAAGTGGTCAGGAAGCCATGTAGTCCTAGGGATTGAACTCTTAGGCTAGTGCATGTATAGTGTAGTTACAGCTTTCAGCTATCTCTTGGTCTACTTTAATTAGAAACCATGATTCAGGAATTAAAACTCATCCTAGTGCTTTATGATTTTGCTTTATTCAGAAAAAATGACTTTTCAGTTTCCTTTGGGATTCTACATTTGCCCTGTTGACTCCCTTCCTCAATAGAGTGGCTGAATTGTGTCCACACCACTTTGATCCTTCCTAATTCTCATGGTGAGGGAAAGAAAATAGTTTCTTAATTCACACTCATTAGACACTGAAGAGTGGTAAAACCAGTTGAACTCGAGCCAGCAGTGATAATTTGTATCTTACATAAGCATGTGTGCCTAGGAGTGTTGTATTCAGCACTGCTATAAATAGGGGTACTGGGGAATCTATGGTTAGGATTCTTCACTTAGCGCTGCACATCTTACTATAGCAGGCAGCTTTATCAGAGTACTGGTCCTAAGTAAATTTGATGGAGCCTAAGCTTTTTGTTTTGGCTAATGTATCCTGCAATCTGGTGTATGCACCTATTTTACACTTCCTCTTGAGCACTAATCACCACTCACTTGTCTAACAGTTTTGAGCTCAAGTTTGAGTTTTAGCATTCCAGTAACAAGTTTTCTTCATGACAATTCTCTTAAATTTTAAGACCCTTGTGAATAAACATCATAAAGTGTTGCTTCTTTTTCAATATTCTGTGAAGATTAAATAATAGTTCAGAGATCAGGGGAACTAGACTTGCATAGTCAAGGCTCTGAGTTCAGTCTGCAGCCTCAAATGGGCCCCTGAGCACCACCTCCAGCTGCACTGGGTCAGAATAGCACCATATCATCCAGTGTGGTTGGCGGAGTACAGCTAGGAGTGACCTCCGGGCCCTCTGAGCATCATCTGGGAGCCACCCCATGCCAATATACATGTTATAGCTATATTGCAACAAACACAAAAAAATCATAAATAAAATTATCATCATTATTCTTAGGCAACTAGACAGGGTGTTATTTGTCCCAAGTCATAAGTGAAAAAAAAATGGTATGATGGTGAAGCGAGAACAAATACCTTTTAGAGAAAAGTAGTGCTGATGCTACTCTGAAATATTTTATCACCTAGAAATTCATTCGATTAAAAGTTGGTCTTAGAATAAACTCCAGTGAGTTATAGACCACAGCCATGAAAAGACCTATCACATAATCCAATGAAATTCAATTTAATTCTTTACCTAAGCTTATAAATAAGTTCTGCAGTTGCCTTTCTCCATTTAAAGTGCTTCCAGGTAAGGCAAACAACTCACATCCTTTTTATTTTCCTTTAGTCACCCTTAAATGAACACCTTAGTTATTTCTGACATGTCTAATCCAAACTGGAGTTCCCCATACATTCTACAAATGCTATTTATTTTCTCCGGAGTTTAGTAGTACCCGTCCTTCTCCAAGATGAATTCAAAAGCCACTTTCAGATTTCTTTCTTAAGATTGCTTCAGGTCAGGGAATTTACTTCAAAGCCCATCTAGTTACCAAGCAGTTATACCAAGCCCTTTCATCCATATAAAGGCTATAGTGTTGAGAGGAAAACTTGAATTATTTTTTTTTCCAGCTAAGCATTGAAGCATACTGATGGAACTCATAGTGTGGGGCTAATTTTTAAATTTTAAAAAAATTCAAATCTTTATAACAGTAATAACTTCCAGGAGGATTCAGACCAGGAATCCTTTAGGTCACAAGCCAGAGACTTGATGTAGCCAAACCATATCTGCAGCTCAGATCAGGAGTGAGTTTATTCTGATGCTCACAACAGGAATAGCTGTGTAGAAAGAGTGATTTGCTTTTGATTAAAAAATGAATATTCTTTGTATTTTGTGTTTCTTGGGTGGTTGGAGATGCTCAGGGCTTATTTCTGACTGTGTGCTCAGGGATCATTCTTAGTGGGGGCTCAGAGGACCATTCCAGGCCAGGAATCAAATAAGTGTTAAGAGATTTGCAAGGCAAGCACCTAAACCTCAGAATTGTGTTACTGGTCTCAATGATATTTAAACAAAAAAATTTATTTTGAGCAAGAATCGGAGGGTAGGAAAACACAATTTTTAAACAGGAGAAACACAATTTTTAAACAGTGTCACAAAAAATAAATTCGTATAGAAAGTCTACAGTATAAGTTTGCTCTTAGAACATAGGGAGATATGAATAAACAGGAAGTTCCACTTAATGGAGATACTATTTTATAAACCCATACCCCTGTCCCAGCCATTCATGAGGCAGTCGGGAGGCATGGCGGGTTCTAGGCCTGGCCCACCACCTCGGCAGAGCCTCACAACAAGCCAGACCACCCCCTCACTCCAGGGGCGCCGCCATTTTCCACATTTGGACTTCCTTCTTGTCAGAACTCCACCCAGCAGACCAACCCATCACAGCCCGGCTCTTGTGGCCACTTGCTGCGGCTGGCTCATCAATAAATGCTTTATTTGGAGGTGTTTAAAAGAGTTTGCCTCCCGCTCGGCAAGCCTGGCAAGCTTCTCGTGTTGTATTTGATATTCCAAATTCCAGTAACAATTATATTAGTCATTCCCATGACCTAATATAATGGTTTGAGGCTCTTTATGTTCCTGTAGCAAGCCAATGCCCCTGGCCTCTACTGGCATGAGACAGGACATATGGAGATATTACTGGTGCCCACTCTAGCAAATAGATGATCAATGGGAAGATCGTGATCGTGATCGTGATCGAAACCCATACTCACATATACATACTCATTCTTATATATGTAAAATGATGAGAATCTAGTTACTTATTTAGTTTAATTAATATTAATTAAATTATTTTATTTACACATCTATTTAATTTGTGGTAGTGCCAGGACTCAAACCTAGGTTATTTACATATGAAGCATGCACCCTTTCACTGAACTATACCATATGTATTGCAATACACGATGTGTAAGAGAAGGAAGAGAGAGTGAGATAAAGAGAAAGAGATAATAAACCAGCCATAGAGGCAGGCTAGGGAGATGGGGGGGAGGGAATCTGGGACATTGGTGGTGGGAAATGGGCACTGGTGGAGGGATGGGTGCTGGAACACGGTAAGACATAACCTAAATATGAACATCTTTGTAAGTGTATATCTCACGGTGGCATAATTAAAATATTTTAAAAAAGAAATAATGAGAAATTCAATAGATTCTATTAAATAGTCATAATTATATCTTGTTCATGTCTATGGATATGGAAAAACTTTTATCGCATTGCAAATTATAGATCTTCCAACCTAGGTATGTGTACCTAGGTCGAGAACTAAACGTGATGAACGACCTAAAACCTGAACTGCACAGGAGGAAGAGAGCAGCATGGAATGCCTTCAAGAGCATCGAAGAAATAGCTAAAAGGACAAAAAACCTCTGTCTCCAGGCACATCTCTTCAACTTCACCATTCTCCCTGCATTAACATATGCCTCAGAGACATGGGCACTATGAAAGCAGGATGAGAAGGCTATTCAGGTCTCTCAAAAGAGGAATTGAAAGAGCTATGCTTGGGATATCATGCCCTCACTCAAGTGAGAGAAGGAATTCGGAGTTCTGACCTCCATCACTGTTCCAGAGTCAGGGATGCTGTCTTGTTTGCCAAGGCATCGAAAATCAGATGGGCTGGACATGTAATGCTACTTGGAGATGACCTCTGGACTAGAGCCATTTCCTATTGGTTCCCACGGGATGTCAAAAGATCATGCGGCTGCCCACCTACAAGATGGTCAGACTTCTTCATCAAGACCCTGAACGAACGGTTTGAGGCTCTTCATATTCCTGAATCAACCAGATGCCATTGGGCTACACTGGCACGTGATAGGGTCCAATGGAAATGTTACTGGCGCCTGCTTGAGCAAATCGATGAATAATGGGATGTCAAGTGATCAAGTAATAGTAATCTTAGCTTTGTGGAGAAAAAAATTCCAATATTTTCAGGATTGATGTATATAAAGTAGGATGTTTATACACTGGGGGAAGACATCTTAGCAGAGATCAGAGTTCCAAGCCAGTGAAAAAAAGCAGGGATCACCACAGTTTTGTTCCAGTCATCCATGTAAGCCAGCAATGGCTGCCTGCTACCTCTGGTACCATGAATCGGTATGTCGACTCTCTATCTGCAAGTCAAGTGCTCTACTACTAAACACATCCGTTTCCTAGCTGTTATCTCTGGGCTGAGGTTTCCCTTTCTTTGCTGGAAGGGGCTATTTGGCAAATGTGGCATTGGTCTTAGTTCTGGAACTTCTGTTTTCGAAAAGTTGTTCTTTTGAAAAGATTTTCTACTTATTGTTCCTTTTGGATAACTACTGCTTCGCCTTCTCACACCATCAGGACTTTCCAAGGAGTTGATGAAGGTGCCTCGGCTAGAGAATGGACAGGGCAGGAGCTACTGTGTCTATAGTCATGGGAAAAACTTTCTGTTTCGAGATCACTTAGAGGATTGCAGCTTGGTGAAACTTGTTTTAGTGTTTCAGCCATTTACTGATCACTTTATCTGTTACAGCAGGTGGATTGCTCTCCGGAGCTTGGAGGAAGTGTGAGTCTTTGTGGGAAAGAAATGATGCAACAGACAGTTCTGACTCTGTCCCTTTGGAGGTGCCATTCAGTTTCAGAAAAGAGGCCTTTGAGGGACTGTTAACATTTCTTAAATTGCTGCTTTGTTTCCCTTAAAGCCACACTGGTCTTGGCAAGCTAGCAAGTTGTCAGATTTGGGATCTGGGGGGTGGGGTTAGCACTAACCTTTCATATCAGAAAAGCGTAGGTGTGGATAGTGCAGATTCTCCCTCCTTGGAATTGAGGGAGAGAATAAGAAGATAATTCTTTTTTCTTTTCTTTTCTTTTCTTTTCTTTTCTTTTCTTTTCTTTTCTTTTCTTTTCTTTTCTTTTCTTTTCTTTTTTCTTTTCTTTTCTTTTTTTCCTTTCCTTTCCTTTCCTTTTTTTTTTCTTTTCTTTTCTTTCCCTTTTCTTTTCTTTCTCTTTTCTTTTCATTTCTTTTTTTTTTTCTTTTCTTCTTTATTTTTTTCTTTTTTGAGTCTTTTTCGTTTCTTTTCTTTTCCATTCTTTTTTGTTTCCTCTTTTCTTTTCTCTTCTTTTTCATTTCCTTTTTTCTTTTCTTTTTTTTTTCTTTTCTCTTCCTTTCTTTTTTTTATTCTTTTCTTCTTTCTCAGAGAAGAGCACAAATGCAGTCCCCATTACTACAAATTATGCAGTCAAGCTTCCCACTTCCAAGGAAATCATAGGGGCCAGAAAATCCCGAATGCAGTGGATAAACCCCAACCAAGAAAACCATCTTCTTGACCATGTTGTCTACCCTGCTAAGTATGAATCTTTTTTCATCTTGGTAATGAAGAACCATCTATGTTATAAATATGAAGTGGGAGTAATGGAGAGAACAGAATATGGCAAAAGTTTTTTTTTCATGAAAATGAGTGAAAACTTCCTGGTCAAACTTTGTGCACATGTTCCTTTTCAGGGCATATTTTACCACCCACTCAGCCTCTTCCACCACCAAGCAGCAGGTGAGTAGAAGAGGCAACTTGCCGCTAGGAGGTGGTAGTGATGGGCTCAGTCTTTCCCCCAGAGTAGCTCTTTCTGCAGACGAGCTCTGACCAGGACAGCCTTCTCATTTTCAGTAGTCCTTATAAGGGAAGACAGTCTTTACAGACATTTCCTGGCTTCTGTGGGCTGTGTCCAGGAGTACCAGGTAAGTCCTCTACCTAACCTTGGGGAGCAGATGCCCATCATAGTGGTTGGTAATGATAAGGGTGATGATCAGTAGGGGGCATCCCTGATACTTTTGAAACCCTCAAATTCTAGTTGGAGCTCAGATATGCTGCTTAAGAGAGGTCATGAAAAATAAAGTGGAAGGAAGAGAGAGGTTGGAGAGCATGGGATGAATGGAACCAGAGTTTCCATGCTAAATTGAATACTGAGAAATAATGATAATTTCAGAACTACCAGAATGAATTAACACACGAAGGAAAAACGTCTAAGGAGAAAATTCTCGACAGTATATTAAAGGTAATCAATATACATTCAGGGAGGAAGCATCTCTTACTTATTTTTAAAAAGACACAAAGACTAGCGTTATTAAGAATCAATTTTAAAAGTGTCCTTAAAAGGAGACTGTAGGGCCGAAGACATAGTACAGAAGGTAGGACACTGACCTTTGTGCACAACAGACCTGATTTTGTATTCCTGATATCAAATATTGTCTCCCCACGCACTATCAGTAGCTCTGAGCTAAGAGTAAGCTCTGAACACAGCTAGATATAGACCCCCAAACTAAAATATGTGAATAAATAAATCCATAAATAAAGAGATTGTAGGAACCAGGGGAGATAGGTCAAGTGGTGGAACACTGGACCCTAGTTTAATCCCAGGCCTAGTCTTGGAGAATTAGAGGCTTCAAGTCTGACTTTTGCAGGGAGGCCCCATCCTAGAGAACTGCCTGGTGTGGTATGAATGTATATATTATGATCACTGTCTTCCCATTTATCATCGATTTGCTCGAGCGGGCCCCAGTAACATCTCCATATGTCCTGTCTCATGCTAGTAGAGCCCAAAGCATCTGCTTGCTCCAGGAACATAAAGAGCCTCAATCCATTCCGGAATGAGGTCTATAATTGTTACTGGTATTTGGCATATATATCAAATACAACATGGGTAGCTTGCCAGGCTCTGCCGTGCAGGTAGTATACTCTTGTAGGCATCTCTAAGTCCAGCATTTATTGATGAACCGCGAGGCCGCTATGCGCCATGCGAGCCGGGCGTTGATAGGCTGGTCTGCTGGGTGGAGGTCTGACGAGAGAGAAGTCCGGATGTGGAAAATGGAGGCCCTCATGGAGTGGGGGTCGCTCTGGCTTGTTGCGAGGCTCTGCTGGGGTGGTGGGCCAGGGCTAGAACCCACCATCCCTCCTGGGCGCCTCGTGAGCAGCTGGTCACAGGGAGAGCCAGTAGCAGCTCTGCCCCATGTCTGCGAAGTCTCTGAACCTGCATACCTGAGCCGGATTTAAGAAAGACTGCCGCAGGGTGGAACTCGTTGAGCTGGGCGTTGATAGGCTGGTCTGCTGGGTGGAGGTCTGACGAGAGAGAAGTCCGGATGTGGAAAATGGAGGCCCTCATGGAGTGGGGTCGTTTGGCTTGTTGCGCGAGGCTCTGCTGGGGTGGTGGGCCAGGGCTAGAACCCACCATCCCTCCTGGGCGCCTCGTGAGCAGCTGGTCACAGGGAGAGCCAGTAGCAGCTCTGCCCCCATGTCTGCGGAGTCCGAACTTAGACCATACAAAAGAGCTTTAGTCTCCCACCAAAGAGAGGATCTCACCCGAGCTGAGTCCTACCCAGAAGATGGAGCAAAAAGGCCAAAGAGCAAAAATCCAAAAGCCAAAAAGCCGCAAGGCTGAGGAGCCAAAAGCCGAAAGCTAAAAGGCCCAAAAGGCAAAAGTGATACATTTGTATATTATTTATATTATGTGTATATATACATATATATTTAGCATAGAATTGTAATAGGGTCAACTTGGTGGGTGGGATGAAGGGCACACGCTCAACCTTGTTTATGAAAACCAGCTTTTACTGTGAAGCAGTTAAGGAATCAGCAAAGAGAACTGAGTGGATATATTCATGTTTGAATTGGGCTCTGACTTCTTCATTAGAGGTAAGATGAAGGGATGAAAAGGGCAAATGTGTTAGGAAACTACTGTAATAGTTTAATGAAAAGGTTCCTTATACGTGGTCTCTGTGTTCATTATGCAATTGTGTATAAGGGCTACAGCTTCTCCAGGATACTCTTCACTTTTGGTAAATTGTCACTGAATTGTTTGTGTTTGCTGGCCCTTCCCATGTCTAAGATTCTCCAAACAGTACCTCAGAGATAAAGAACTAGATAAATAAACCTAGTTTGTGGATGTTTGTTACATGTGGCCCTTCTTGGCTCCCCACTCCAGGGAAGGTTTACAGATAAGAATATCTTTGTTGGGTATGATAAAACTAGAAAAAATACAGCTGAGAAATAGTAGGTCAGAAAAACTGAAATGAGAATCATAGATACAAGGTACTAACATTGTGTTTATGTTCATGCTACTGAAAAAATAAAATAAATATACCACGGGAACCAGATTTTCCTCAGAGTGATCAGTTTAACAGAAGCAGAGAAAAGAAAACAGCATAATAAATAAAAGGCAGGACATGTCAAATCAACACAGAAACCAGCGGGTGGTAACAGGCTAAAAACAATTCAGTTTTCTGTTCCACAGAGATGTCAACCAGTCTAGGAGGTTTAGTGAATACCAGCACAGACTACAAATGATGCTGGACTCATCATTGTGACATTATCATCCAGGGCATCCAGGAAAGCTTTACGAACAGTGGAAAGTTCAAACACCTGGTGTGCTTTGTATAATAAGTGTTAGGAAAGTAGAAGCAATTTGTAAGAATCATATTTTATGTCTTTGATGTTTAATAAAATACTAAGCAGAGAAAATAAGTTATGCCTGAAAGGCAGAGATGAATTAAATTGTATTCGTTCTTGGTCCTGAAAATGTAATCACTCATTCTGACCAAAAGATGGGTTAATAAAATTCAAATTACAACCTTGAATTTATTTGAGATCTCATCAATATTTCCCAATATAATAGACATTGATATCTAGAGAGGGAAAGTTTTTTGTCCTGCAAATTACTTAGGATAAGATTGTTAGCTGAGAAATTGATGGAGTGGATAAAAAAAATAGTTAATGATGTACCAGCAGAAAATCTCTTTAGAGGTGCACCTACAACCTCTGTTCTCTTACAAAAATTTGTCTGATTTCTACCTTGACAGGATTTCATTCTTTCTATATAAAAAGTAAAAATCTTATTAAATTCAAAGACATCAATGTTTCAGCAATGTTTAATTTCTTGACCTTGATTTACCCTTACTTTCTTTTTATACGGGATAGTTAAAGTCTTTCATATTTTATCCATTAATATTTTCCATGATACCAAATTCTAGTAACAAAAAAGGAACAAGCAATATAATCAAGCAATATTTTATAGTTAGAGTAAGAACATTGAGACTTTTGGAAAGATCCTATTATTCAAGAATAGAGAGTGAAAATAAAAGAGCTAAATGCTTTCATGACTCTTTGACTTTTCTGTTCAGAATCCAAAGATGGGCATTATGACTGTGTCCTTCAATCACAACCTTTTAGAGGAAGAGATTAATGAGTTCTCCCCAAATTTTTGAGAAGTACTATGAAAGAGAGTTCCCTAAGCAAAACTTACTGAACTCTAACATAGAAGCCAATACTAACCTAAGTGAGAGCAATACACATAGTTTTTCCAAAAAAAGTTACTCTGGCACAATTTGAATTTAAAATGACCATCCAGAGGAGATCAATATTTTCCATTTCATATTTCTCACATAAAGATTAATTCCAAATTCAGACTGCTCTCACAGTTCTATTTCCTCCCTGTACCTCTGACATATCTTGCCATGCTTTCTTGCATATTCTTTTTATAATTTTTAAAATTTTGTTATACCACTATGAAATATACAGGTATGAAGACATTCGTGATGGGTTTTAGTCATATAGTGTGCATAACCCATCCCTCTCCAGTGCACATTTCCTAACACCAATGTCCCCTGATTCCCTCCCCTTGCCTTTAGCCTGTCTCTGTAACAGGCACTTCCTTTTCGCTTCTCTCTCTCTCTCTTTTCTCTCTCTATCTGTCTGTCTCTCTCTCTTTTTCTCATTGAAATCTCTCCAAACCAACCACATGGTTTCCTATCTTACCATGCCTTCTCTCATATTCTACATCTCTTGCCATGCTTTCACTCATCTCTCCTAACCTACCATATGCTTTCCCATTTCTGTGCCTTTGCATGAGCAGTCATTTAATCTTGAATATTTCCCCATCCACCATCAACCTTTGTCCCTAATAAGTCGATACGATCCTTAGGAGCAGGAGCAGCTGTATCATCAGCCCATATTTCAGTATCATATATAATAGAGGTCCCTCAGTAACTCAACTTGGAAGGCAAAGAGATGGAAAAAAATGCAGCTTACATAGTGGGTAAAAGCATTTTTATAGTCATATTTCTTAGTTTCTATTCTTATATCTTCCATTGACTCTCTGGGTAACACTGAGAAAATTATGTGACCTCTTTGGAACTCAATTGATTTCAACTTAATTTTAGAGCTCATGAGCATTAAAGGAGGGAACTCATGCAAGCATCTTAGTGCAGCATCAGGGGCATATTCGGAAACCTTTGATAAAGAACCACAATAGCAATAAACCCACATTTTGTGAAAAGGTGGCAGGTGAATGAGTTGGAGAGAAGAGAAGAGGCAAAATTCAAAATTTCATTATTGTATCTTTTCTTAGGGTCAAGTAGTATTTTGCTTTATAGATGTACTGTGGTTTATTTGTCCAGTCTTCTGTTCTTGGGCACTTCCGGTTTCTAGATTTTTGTGAATAGTGCTGTAATGAGTCTAGGAGTGCAAATCACTTTTCTGTTCACACCTTTCAGGCCTTGGGGTATATTTCCAAGTCAAAGAACTGTATTGAGGAGGGATGCAGGCTTCAGGGTCGGATATGGAGGAGAGGGCGAAGAAGAATGAGGCAAAAGAGGAATGAGTTAATGGCCCTTCTAAAGAGATTGAAGATAAGAATGGTCACTTGCTGAGTTGCAAAATTTAAATTGGTGGATATTCTCTTTATTTGTCCTTTAAAATAACAGAGCTTTTTTCTTTCTAATACTTGGAATGTTAGTTGCTTGGTCCTATTCACTGGTCAAACACTTTAAAGAGGACAGCCAATTGACTTGTACTGTGTTAGTTTCTCTGACCCTGATTTTCTTAGTGCTTCAATGAAACCACTATTCAGAGATTCAGAACCTGAAAATTGTTGGGTAGATGGTTGTGACAGAGGCAGTTATCATTATTATTATTATTATTATTATTATCATTATCATTAGCATTAGCATTAGTATTAGCATTATTATAAATGCTGCCTCTTGAGGTGTTGCAGGTGTGGCTGTGGCAGACATGAGACAGGCTTGTTACACCCAGTGCTCAACTCCATGAGCCCTGAATGGTTGATGGTTGACATAGAAAAAGACTCTAGGCCCCCCGGGGTGAACCCAGAGCCACGACAGAGCCTGGCAAGCTACCCGTGGTATTCCATATGCCAAAAACAGTAACAATAATGGACCCCATTCCCAACAGATGGAGATGTTACTGGTGCCTGCTTGCACAAATTGATGAACAATGGGAAGACTAGTGATACAAGAGATTATTTTAAAAGACTTTCTTTTTCCCCAAGTATTTTTGAATCTATTTTATTTTCTTAAAATCATTTCTATAGTTAATATATTTTCAGATCAGTGTGAATTAATTTTATTTTAAGGTCTTGAGAAATAGTACGTGAGGAAAGGCAATTTTTGCTTTTGCACATGGCCAACCTAGGTTTAATCCTAGGCTCCACGCCTAGAGTCCTCCAAATAATTTCAGGAATGATCCATGAGCATAGATTTCAAGAGTAAGCCCTCAACATCACCAGGTGTAGGCCCCCACACAAAAAAAAATAAATAGAAGTATATTTGAGGGAGCAATTTAAGTGATTATTACATAGTTAAGTTTTAATTTACATATAACAGTGTGTGATGTTTGTTCATAATGCTGTTAGAACATGGTAGAAGTCTATATTTGCTTGTAATTATAAAAAATTGAGTTTCTAGCATTTCAATAACTTTGCTTTTGAATTAAAGTAATCATGTAAAAAATAACTTCATCAAGCAAACCTATTCATAAAGCGAGTCTTCAGATCCCAGTGCCCAAAAATTGCTAGTAATCAGAGAATTCCTCATCTGGCATTGTGCCTGTGTGTATTATCCTTTCCAAGCCTCTTCACCAGTCTATTTTGTCTTATGATTCAGACAACTGACAATGTGAAAACACATTGCTCACAGTCGTTATCTTTTTTTCAAGTTCAACTTCTTTGGTAACAAGGTATTTTATGTTTCCAGTGTGATGGGATATAAATACCTGTATTAATATAAAAGTAAATCAAAGCAGCATAAACTCTGTCTCTTTTTTCCTTCTCAGCCTAAGTATTCATTTCAAGATAGCTGGCAAACTTACTACCTGTAAACTTTGTGTCTTAAATAATATTTTCACTCTATTTGTGGATTTTTAAGTTATAACTTAATTAACAACAAAAATGTTAAGCAAG
>JAJIBD010024829.1:0-19461 GCA_021461705.1 Cryptotis parvus
CCCTTTTTGGATATGGAGCCGATCTCTGTGGGTGTGAAATTTGATATCTCATTGTTTTTTTGGTTTTTATCTCTCTGATTAGTGATGATGAGCATTTTTTCATATGCCTTTTGACCATTGGATTTCTTCCTTGTCAAAGTTTCTGTTGATAAATGTCTCTTTCTCCGCAATTTCTAATGGGGTTAGCTGTTTTTTTTGATTGTAGTAGCTGTACCAGTACTTACATATATCCTGGATATTAACCTTATCAGATGGCTATTGGATCAATATTCTTTCCCATTCTGTAGGACTGTTATCTTGATGTTCCTGTTTCTTTTGAGAGATTACCCAAGAAGTTTCTTCAGTTTTATGTAGTCCTATATGTTTATATTTTCTTCTAATTTACTTTGTTAATGGTGTTTTTACCTTTGAAGATGTCTTTAGCTTCAATGTGGTGGAGAGTTTTTTTCCTATATTTTTTTTTCTTCAACGTACTTGGAATCAGGTCTGATATTGGATCTTTATGAATCCATTTTGATCTGAATTTGTACAAGGTGTTTGACAGAGGTACAATTCATTTTTTACCTGCTTAGCTATACAGTTTTCCCAGCACCACTTATTGAAGAGGCTTTCCGCATAGCCACCGGTTTGGACTCTTTGCACCTTTATCAAGATTTACTGATCGTCTTTGAGGGTGGAGTGTCAGGATACTCAACTGCCTCGGAGTGATTTTATTGTTCATTCTGGGGAGTCTACCAGTCTGCCATTCTCTTCATGTGAAAAAATCCATTTTCTTTCTCTGTTAAAACAAACAAATAAACAAAATGAAAAAGAAAATCCCACTCTTGTGACCTGTGGAGTAAGACTTCACTTTGAGAGTCATCTTGACTGTGTCTTACAACCTGCCAGTGGCCAATGAGTCGCTTTCTCATGCAGTCACTGTGCATCTGGATTGACAGGCCCAAGGCAGCAGTGGAACCAGAGCTGTCTTAGCTTCACTAGTGACCCTGTTCCATGTCAATGGTTAATGTGTTTGTTCTTCTTTACTTAGTTCCGTTAGATTGCACAGCAACATTCATATTCTCCCCTATCCTTTTTGACAATGAGAATTGTTGAAGAGGCTTCTCCTCAGTCGAAAAAGATTTTCCCCCATCCAACCTCAAACAACATCATTAAATATTAAGAACTGACACTCTTCTAACTGTGATTAGTATGCAGTTTTCTTTTTGTACTTGGACTTACCACTAATACTTGTGAAACTTCTATTTATCATTTCCCCATTTATATATATTGCATATTATATTCTTTTTACTATTATTATCTGTTTGTCCTAAATTTCAAGACAATTACTGCAAAGTTATTTACTTTTATTTTTACTTTATCAATACATATTTATAAAAAAAGACAAATTCAGTGATCATAGATTTCTCAAAAGTATTATAAACATTGTGCCTTTTCAATCTCCTTGTTGAAAACACTGCCATTCATTCATTTGATTAAAACCTAATGCTTTGTTTTTTTGTTTGTTTAGTGTTTGGGGCCACACTCTGCAGTACTCAGAGCTAACTCATTGCTCTGTTCTCCATGGATCACTATTGAAGGAGCTTGCAGATCCCTAGCTGGTGCTGGGGGTCATAAACCCCAAGTCAACCTGAGCGCAAGGCCAAACATTTTGCTGCTGTATATCTTTCTTTGGTTTACTAATACTCAGTTAGAAGGGACCATGCTCTGACTTTAAAAAATATTCTTCCATTTTAACTAAGCAAATATCTTTATAAAGGAAAACTTTGGTTCTCCAAATCAGTAGATATTTTACACTTTTCTGAAAAAAAAAGGCATGCCTCCAGAGTCTCAATTTCAAGTACTAAAAACACAAGCTTGTGATCTCAGCGTCTTCAACTCTGTCTTCTGCCTTTTATAACAGAGCCTTTTTTATCCACTCAGAGTGTGGAAGGAATAATAATAGAATACACAGAAATTCCCTCCTCCTGTGATTTTTCTTGTTCTGTGGCTAATTGTAATCTAGTTTCTCTTCAGCTTTCTCAGGAATCATGGGCAGGAAAATCCTAGTGGGACCTTGGCAGCAGGCAATCAATGAGAGAACCCTACGCCAGTCACGTTCCTGGTGACCACATTCCTACACTCCTACAGCTCATCCACAACTAGAGTCTCCCACACAAGGCCCCGAGGTGTTTCTAAACTACATTTATTATTCATCAAATACCAGGGTTCACAGTCCACAAGGGAATAAAATCAATCTATATCTTCTATATATTTTTTTGCCCAAGAAACTTGAATTTTAAACCTTTAAAAAACATGTAGGTTGTTTATAATAATTTGTAAGATTTAAAATTCAAGAAGTACAAAGAGAACACAAGTGGAGTTTCCTCCCACTGTTGTCGTACTTCCTCCCCTCCTATCAGCCTCAATATTAATGATTTTACATGTAACTCTGTCACTAATGCCTTTTTAGGTTGTTTTGACTCTATACTTTTAAAAGAAACGCACTCTGTTCTATTCTCACTTTTGAATTGTGGGTCAGTGGGCCGTTCACACTATTGTCCTCACAGATCCTTAGAACCTGCAACTATCTTATTTTATGTGGACTAAAGGTACTTTGTAGATTGGACTAAGTATGTATTTCATGAGATTATTTTTTGATTGTCCAGATGGTATCACATGTGATCAATATTAAGATTTAAAAGCTAAGAAATCTTTCTCAAAGAGAATAGAAAGATTTTTAACTACTGAGAGAAAAATTCTAATTAGAATGGGAAGGAATGGGAGTGAAGATAGACGTCGGCAACTAGACCACCTCCGCTGGCTGATGTCATCGTTCTAACACCAAACATTAGCCAAAGCGGCACTAAACGCTAGCTGACTTTGACCGTGAATGTGGGAAAGTGGATCTACAGCTAAATCTCAAAAAACAATGCTCCATGAAAAATGAACTAGTTCCAGAGGCCCCATTCACTCTCAACCAGAACAATCATCTCTGAATGCAGCAGTTAAAGTGTACCTAGGTTGAGAAGTCAACACGATGAACAACCTAAATCCTGAGCTGTGCAGGAGGAAGAGAGCAGCATGGAACACCTTTCAAGAGCATTGAAGAAAAACCAAAAGGACAAAGAACTCTGGCTCCGGGCACATCTCTTCAACTTCACTGTTCTCCTGCATTAACATAGGCCTTAGAGGACCTGGGTCCTGAAAGCAGGATGAGAAGGCTATTCCGGTCTCCAAAGAGGAATTGAAAGAGCTATGCTTGGAATATCACGCTCCACTCAAGTGAGAGAAGGAATTTGGAGTTCCAACCTCCAATGACGATCAAGAGTCAAGGATGCTGTCTTGATTACCAAGGCATCAAAAATCAGATGGGCTGAACATGTAATGTGATTTGGAAACAACTGCTGGACTAAACCCTTTACTGACTGGATCCCAAGGGTGCGTCAAAAGATCACGTGCCGGCCACCTGAAAGATGGTCGGACTTCTTCATCAAGACCCTGAATGAATGGTTTGAGGCTCTTTGTATTCCTGAAACAAGCAGATGCCATTGGACCACACTGGCACGTGATAGGGTCAAATGGAAATGTTGTGCTGCCTGCTTGAGAAAATCAATGAATAATGGAATGTCAAGTGATCAAGTGATAAAGTGAGGGAAAAATAGTCATGTGAGCAGGCTTTGAGAAGCAAGGAGCAAGCCTCAGAAGTCTAGGAGTACTGATGATTTGCAGAGTTAAATAAAGCAAGGGAAACATTTTCTTTAGGCCTCTGGAAGGAGAGCAACCCTGAATACACTTGTGCCATCCTAAAATTTACAGAATGGGTGGTAATATACTAGTGTGTTCATGCCACATTTTTACATATCTCAATTAAAAAAGATAGAAACATTTTAAAAGGGAAAATGTGCAAAATTCCAATTTTGTCATTTCAAATTAGGTCCCAACAAGGCTGTTTTAATATGAATTTTATGTTTCAAAGTTCTGTCTCTACATAAATCTGCTAATATAATATTGAATATTAACTTTGTCTACCTAACAGTAGATGAATATGATTTTAGTTTGAATTCACATTATTACTTAGGTTGGGGCCAATCACCCCAGCTCATCGACACACACCCTGCAGCAGTCTTCTTCAAGTCTGGCCCAGGTATGCTGATCCAGAGACTCACAGACATGGGGGAACAGCTGCTACTGGCTCTCCCTGTGCCCAGCTGCTCACGAGGTGCCCAGGAGGGACGGTGGGTTCTAGCCCTGGCCTGCTACCCCCCCAGCTGAGCTTCGCAAGAAGCCAGATGAACCCCCAATCCACGGGGGCTGCCATTTTCCTCATCCAGACTCTCCTATTGTCAGAACTCCACCCAGCAGAGGAGCTGATCACAGCAGCCACACAGTTCATCAATAAATGCTTAGAGATCAGAGGTGACTACAAGTTTATACCACCTGAATGGCAGAGCCTACTTAAGCTACCCATGTTGTGTTTGATAAGCCAAATACCGAGTAGCAAAGTATAGACCTCATTCCCATGACCTGATGACATGATTTGGGGGCTATTTATGTTCCCGGAACAAGCAGATGCCCTTGGGCTCTACTAGCATGAGACAGGACATATGGAGATGTTACTGGGGCCCGCTCGAGCAAATCGATGATGAAAGGGAAGACAAGTGATACAAGTGATACGTAGGTTGGGGCTAGAAATACTTTTGTAATTTTTTATATATTTTTATAATACTTATTTTTGGTTCATTTTGCTTTGGCATCATACTTAACTGTGTACAGGAATTACTCTGTGCTCTGGGATCACTCCTGGCAGTGCTCAGAGGACCCCTTGTGATACTGGGCATTGATATGAGATCAGCCTCATGCAAGGCAAGAACCTTAATTTCTGTATTATCTCTCTAGTCCAAAACTTTGTTTTTTCTCATAAGTAAATTTTATTCAAGTTCAATTTGTACATACCATTCCTCTTTCCTCTCTCCTAGTTGGTTGTCTTTTGCTTCTGGGTTGAAGCACAATTTTTATATTCCTATGTTAGTGATTTATGTCTTCTAAAAACAATTTAATTTTTATTTTAGAAGCTTTGCTCATGCAGATTTTAAATTATTTCAAGATATCATAATTGTTATATTCCATACAAAGATTATAATAATTTATATATGTGCATATATATCTACATATGAATATTTGCATATGTATTTAGTTCATATGTTTAACATTTTTAGTGATTTTATTGGCTATTACATCAGGTTAGATTATATTGAATTGTATTAAACGGACAAGTCCATTTGACCAAGAAGTGCCAAGTGTATCTCCAGACCCCCCCATTGGAATATTGATCCATTGGAGCTGGTGACCAAAAGTGGTCAGGAAGCCATGTAGTCCTAGGGATTGAACTCTTAGGCTAGTGCATGTATAGTGTAGTTACAGCTTTCCAGCTATCTCTTGGTCTACTTTAATTAGAAACCATGATTCAGGAATTAAAAATCATCCTAGTGCTTTTTATGATTTTCTTTATTCAGAAAAATGACTTTTCAGTTTCCTTTTGGGATTCTACATTCGCCCTGTTGACTCCCTTCCTCAATAGAGTGGATGAATTGTGTCCACACCACTTTGATCCTTCCTAATTCTCATGGTGAGGGAAAGAAAATAGTTTCTTAATTCACACTCATTAGACACTGAAGAATGATAAAACCAGTTGAACTCGAGCCAGCGGTGATAATTTGTATCTTACATAAGCATGTGTGCCTAGGAGTGTTGTATTCAGCACTGCTGTAAATAGGGGCACTGGGGAATCTATGGTTAGGATTCTTCACTTAGAGCTGCACATCTTACTATAGCAGGCAGCTTTATCAGAGTACTGGTCCTAAGTAAATTTGATGGAGCCTAAGCTTTTTGTTTTGGCTAATGTATCCTGCACTCTGGTGTATGCACCTATTTTACACTTCCTCTTGAGCACTAATCACCACTCACTTGTCTAACAGTTTTGAGCTCCAAGTTTGAGTTTTAGCATTCCAGTAACAAGTTTTCTTCATGACAATTCTCTTAAATTTTAAGTCCCTTGTGAATAAACATCCAAAGTGTTGCTTCTTTTTCAATATTCTGTGAGAGATTAAATAATAGTTCAGAGATCAGGGGAACTAGACTTGCATAGTCAAGGCTCTGAGTTCAGTCTGCAGCCTCATATGGGCCCCTGAGCACCACCTCCAGCTGCTCTGGGTCAGAATAGCACCATATCATCCAGTGTGGTTGGCGGAGTACAGCTAGGAGTGACCTCCGGGCCTCAGAGCATCATCTGGGAGCCACCCCATGCCAATATACATGTTATAGCTATATTGCAACAAACACAAAAAAAAATCATAAATAAAATTATCATCATTATTCTTGGGCAACTAGACAGGGTGTTATTTGTCCCAAGTCATAAGTGAAAAAAAAATGGTATGATGGTGAGCGAGAACAAATACCTTTTAGAGGAAAAGTAGTGCTGATGCTACTCTGAAATATTTTTATCACCTAGAAATTCATTCGATTAAAAGTTGGTCTTAGAATAAACTCAAGTGAGTTATAGACCACAGCCATGAAAAGACCCTATCACATAATCCAATGAAATTCAATTTAATTCTTTACCTAAGCTTATAAATAAGTTCTGCAGTTGCCTTTCTCCATTTAAAGTGCTTCCAGGTAAGGCAAACAACTCACATCCTTTTTATTTTCCTTTGGTCACCCTTAAATGAACACCTTAGTTATTTCGACATGTCTAATCCAAACTGGAGTTCCCCATACATTCTACAAATGCTATTTATTTTATCCGAGTTTAGTAGTACCCGTCCTTCTCCAAGATGAATTCAAAAGCCACTTTCAGATTTCTTTCTTAAGATTGCTTCAGGTCAGGGAAATTTACTTCAAAGCCCATCTAGTTACCAAGCTAAGTTATACCAAGCCCTTTCATCCATATAAAGGCTATAGTGTTGAGAGGAAAACTTGAATTATTTTTTTCTAGCTAAGCATTGAAGCATACTGATGGAACTCATAGTGTGGGGGCTAATTTTTAAATTTTAAAAAATTCAAATCTTTATAACAGTAATAACTTCAGGAGGATTCAGACCAGGAATCCTTTGGGTCACAAGCCAGAGACTTGATGTAGCCAAACCATATCTGCAGCTCAGATCAGGAGTGAGTTTATTCTGATGCTCACAACAGGAATAGCTGTGTGAAGAGTGATTTGCTTTTGATTAAAAAAATGAATATTCTTTGTATTTTGTGTTTTTCTTGGGGGGTTGGAGATGCTCAGGGCTTATTTCTGACTGTGTGCACAGGGATCATTCTTAGTGGGGGCTCAGTGGGACCATTCCAGGCCAGGGATCAAATCAGTGTTAAGAGATTTGCAAGGCAAGCACCTAAACCTCTAAATTGTGTTACTGGTCTCAATGATATTTAAACAAAAAAATTATTTTGAGCAAGAATCGGAGGGTAGGAAAACACAATTTTTAAACAAGAGAAACACAATTTTTAAACAGTATCACAAAAAATAAATTCGTATAGAAAGTCTACAGTATAAGTTTGCTCTTAGAACATAGGAGATATGAATAAACAGGAAGTTCCACTTAATGGAGATACTATTTTATAAACCCATACCCCTGTTCCCAGCCATTCATTCGAGGCAATCGGGAGGCATGGCGGGTTCTAGGCCAGGCCCACCACCTCGGCAGAGCCCTCACAACAAGCCAGACCACCCCCCACTCCAGGGCGCTGCCATTTTCCACATTTTGGACTTCCTTCTTGTCAGAACTCCACCCAGCAGACCAGCCCATCACAGCCTGGCTCGTGTGGCCACTACCGACGTCGCGGCTCATCATGCTTTATTTGGAGGTGTTTAAAAGAGTTTGCCTCCCCTCTCGGCAAGCCTGGCAAGCTTCTCGTGTTGTATTTGATATTCCAAATTCCAGTAACAATTATATTAGTCATTCCCATGACCTAATATAATGGTTTGAGGCTCTTTATGTTCCTGTAGCCAGCCAATGCCCCTGGCATGAGACAGGACATATGGAGATATTACTGGTGCCCACTCTAGCAAATAGATGATCAATGGGAAGATCGGTGATCGTGATCGAAACCCATACTCACATATACATCTCATTCTTATATATGTAAAATGATGGAATCTAGTTACTTATTTAGTTTAATTAATATTAATTAAATTATTTTATTTACACATTTATTTAATTTGTGGTAGTGCCAGGACTCAAACCTAGGTTATTTACATATGAAGCATGCACCCTTTCACTGAACTATACCATATGTATTGCAATCCACGATGTGTAAGAGAAGGAAGAGAGAGTGAGATAAAGAGAAAGAGATAATAAACCAGCCATAGAGGCAGGGGTAGGGGATGGGGGGAGGAATCGGGGACGATTGGTGGTGGGAAATGGGCACTGGGTGGAGGGATGGGTGCTGGAACACTGTAAGACATAACCTAAATATGAACATCTTTGTAAGTGTATATCTCACGGTGGCATAATTAAAATATTTAAAAAAAAAGAAATAATGAGAAATTCAATAGATTCTATTAAATAGTCATAATTATATCTTGTTCATGTCTATGGATATGGAAAAACTTTTTTTTGCATTGCAAATTATAGATCTTCCAACCTAGGTATGTGTACCTAGGTCGAGAACTAAACGTGATGAACGACCTAAAACCTGAACTGCACAGGAGGAAGAGAGCAGCATGGAATGCCTTCAAGAGCATCGAAGAAATAGCTAAAAAGGACAAAAAACCTCTGTCTCCAGGCACATCTCTTCAACTTCACCATTCTCCCTGCATTAACATATGCCTCAGACACATGGGCCCTATGAAAGCAGGGATGAGAAGTCTATTCAGGTCTCTCAAGAGAGGTATTGAAAGAGCTATGCTTGGAATATCACGCCTCACTCAAGTGAGAGAGAAGGAATTCGGAGTTCTCACCTCCACCGCTGTTCCAGAGTCAGGGATGCTGTCTTGTTTGCCAAGGCATCGAAAATCAGATGGGCTGGACATGTAATGCTACTTGGAGATGACCTCTGGACTAGAGCCATTTCCTATTGGTTCCCACGGGATGTCAAAAGATCATGCGCCGCCCACCTACAAGATGGTCAGACTTCTTCATCAAGACCCTGAGCAGGAATGGTTTGAGGCTCTTCATATTCCTGAATCAACCAGATGCCATTGGGCTACACTGGCACGTGATAGGGTCCAATGGAAATGTTACTGGCGCCTGCTTGAGCAAATCGATGAATAATGGGATGTCAAGTGATCAAGTAATAGTAATCTTAGCTTTGTGGAGAAAAATTCCAATTTTTCAGGATTGATGTATATAAAGTAGGATGTTTATACACTGGGGAAGACATCTTAGCAGAGATCAGAGTTCCAAGCCAGTGAAAAAAGCAGGGATCACCACAGTTTTGTTCCAGTCATCCATGTAAGCCAGCAATGGCTGCCTGCTACCTCTGGTACCATGAATCGGTATGTCGACTCTCTATCTGCAAGTCAAGTGCTCTACTACTAAACACATCCTTTTCCTAGCTGTTATCTCTGGGCTGAGGTTTCCTTTCTTTGCTGGAAGGGGCTATTTGGCAAATGTGGCATTGGCCTTAGTTCTGGAACTTCTGTTTTCGAAAAAGTTGTTCTTTTGAAAAGATTTTCTACTTATTGTTCCTTTTGGATAACTACTGCTTCGCCTTCTCACACCATCAGGACTTTCCAAGGAGTTGATGAAGGTGCCTTGGCTAGAGAATGGACAGGGCAGGAGCTACTGTGTCTATAGTCATGGGAAAAACTTTCTGTTTCGAGATCACTTAGAGGATTGCAACTTGGTGAAACTTGTTTTAGTGTTTCAACCATTTACTGATCACTTTATCTGTTACAGCAGGTGGATTGCTCTCCTGGAGCTTGGAGGAAGTGTGAGTCTTTGTGGAAAGAAATGATGCAACAGACAGTTCTGACTCTGTCCCTTTGGAGGTGCCATTCAGTTTCAGAAAAGAGGCCTTTGAGGGACTGTTAACATTTCTTAAATTGCTGCTTTGTTTCCCTTGAAGCCACACTGGTCTTGGCAAGCTAGCAAGTTGTCAGATTTGGGATCTGGGGGTGGGGTTAGCACTAACCTTTCATATCAGAAAAGCGTAGGTGTGGATAGTGCAGATTCTCCTCCTTGGAATTGAGGGAGAGATAAGAAGATAATTCTTTTCTTTTTCTTTTCTTTTCTTTTCTTTTCTTTTCTTTTCTTTTCTTTTCTTTTCTTTTTCTTTTCTTTTCTTGTCTTTTCTTTCCTTTCCTTTCCTTTCCTTTCCTTTCCTTTCCTTTCCTTTTCTTTTCTTTCCCTTTTCTTTTCTTCTCTTGTCTTCTCTTCTCTTTTCTTTTCTTTTCATTTCTCTTTTTCTTTTCTTTTTCTTTATTTTTCTTTTTTGTTTCTTTTCGTTTTCTTTTTTTTTTTCCATTCTTTTTGTTTCCTCTTTTCTTTTCTTTTTTCATTTCTTTTTTTCTTTCTTTTTTTCTTTTCTCTTCCTTTCTTTTTTTATTCTTTTCTTCTTTCTCAGGGAAGAGCACAAAATGCAGTCCCCATTACTAAAAATTATGCAGTCAAGCTTCCCACTTCCAGGGAAATCACAGGGGCCAGAAAATCCCGAATGCAGTGGATAAACCCCAACCAAGAAAACCATCTTCTTGACCATGTTGTCTACCCTGCTAAGTATGAATCTTTTTCATCTTGGCAATGAAGAACCATCTATGTTATAAATATGAAGTGGGAGTAATGGAGAGAACAGAATATGGCAAAGTTTTTTTTTTTCATGAAAATGAGTGAAAACTTCCTGGTCAAACTTTGTGCACATGTTCCTTTTCAGGACATATTTTACCACCCACTCAGCCTCTTCCACCACCAAGCAGCAGGTGAGTAGAAGAGGCAACTTGCCAGCTAGGAGGTGGTAGTGATGGGCTCAGTCTTTCCCAGAGTAGCTCTTTCTGCAGACGAGCTCTGACCAGGACACCCTTCTCATTTTAAATAGTCCTTATAAGGGAAGACAGTCTTTACAGACATTTCCTGGCTTCTGTGGGCTTGTCCAGGAGTACCAGGTAAGTCCTCTACCTAACCTTGGGGAGCAGATGCCCATCATAGTGGTTGGTAATGATAAGGGTGATGATCAGTAGGGGGACGTCCCTGATACTTTTGAACCCCTCAAATTCTAGTTGGAGCTCAGATATGATGCTTAAGAGAGGTCATGAAAAATAAAGTGGAAGGAAGAGAGAGGTTGAGAGCATGGGATGAATGGAACCAGAGTTTCCATGTTAAATTGAATACTGAGAAATAATGATAATTTCAGAACTACCAGAATGAATTAACACCACGAAGGAAAACGTCTAAGGAGAAAATTCTCGACAGTATATTAAAGGTAATCAATATACATTCAGGAGGAAGCATCTCTTACTTATTTTTAAAGACACAAAGACTAGCGTTATTAAGAATCAATTTTAAAAGTGTCCTTAAAAGGAGACTGTAGGCGAAGACATAGTACAGAAGGTAGGACACTGACCTTTGTGCACAGCAGACCTGATTTTGTATTCCTGATATCAAATATTGTCTCCCCACGCACTATCAGTAGCTCTGAGCTAAGAGTAAGCTCTGGAACACAGCTAGATATAGACCCCAAACTAAAATATGTGAATAAATAAATCCATAAATAAAGAGATTATAGGGAACCAGGGGAGATAGGTCAAGTGGTGGAACACTGGACCCTAGTTTAATCCCAGGCCTAGTCTTGGAGAATTAGAGGCTTCAAGTCTGACTTTTGCAGGGAGGCCCCATCCTAGAGAACTGCCTGGTGTGGTATGGATGTATATATTATGATCACTGTCTTCCCATTTATCATCAATTTGCTCGAGCGGGCCCCAGTAACATCTCCATATGTCCTGTCTCATGCTAGTAGAGCCCAAAGCATCTGCTTGCTCCAGGAACATAAAGAGCCTCAATCCATTCCGGAATGAGGTCTATAATTGTTACTGGTATTTGGCATATATATCAAATACAACACGGGTAGTTTGCCAGGCTCTGCCGTGCAGGTAGTATACTCTTGTAGGCATCTCTAAGTCCAGCATTTATTGATGAACGCGGCGGCAGCTTGCGGCCGTGCGAGCCGGGCATTGATAGGCTGGTCTGCTGGGTGGAGGTCTGACGAGAGAGAAGTCCGGATGTGGAAAATGGAGGCCCTCATGGAGTGGGGGGTCGTCTGGCTTGTTGCGAGGCTGTGCTGGGGTGGTGGGCCAGGGCTAGAACCCACCATCCCTCCTGGGCGCCTCGTGAGCAGCTAGTCACAGGGAGAGCCAGTAGCAGCTCTGCCCCATGTCTGCGAGTCTCTGAACCTGCATACCTGAGCCGGATTTAAGAAAGACTGCCGCAGGGTGGAACTCGTTGAGCTGGGCGTTGATAGGCTGGTCTGCTGGGTGGAGGTCTGACAAGAGAGAAGTCCAGATGTGGAAAATGGAGGCCCTCATGGAGTGGGGGGTCGTCTGGCTTGTTACGAGGCTCTGCTGGGGTGGTGGGCCAGGGCTAGAACCCACCATCCCTCCCTGGGCGCCTCGTGAGCAGCTGGTCACAGGGAGAGCCAGTAGCAGCTCTGCCCCATGTCTGCGAGTCGAACTTAGACCATACAAAGAGCTTTAGTCTCCCACCAAAGAGAGAGGATCTCACCCGAGGCTGAGTCCTACCCAGAAGATGGAGCAAAAGCCCCAAGAGCAAAAAATCCAAAAGCCAAAAGCTGCAAGGCTGAGGAGCCAAAAAGCCGAAAGCTAAAAGGCCCAAAAGGCAAAAGTGATACATTTGTATATTATTTATATTATGTGTATATATACATATATATTTAGCATAGAATTGTAATATGGTCAACTTGGTGGGTGGGATGAAGGGGCACATGCTCAACCTTGTTTATGAAAACCAGCTTTTTACTGTGAAGCAGTTAAGGAATCAGCAAAGAGAACTGAGTGGATATATTCATGTTTGAATTGGGCTCTGACTTCTTCATTAGAGGTAAGATGAAGGATTGAAAGGGCAAATGTGTTAGGAAACTACTGTAATAGTTTAATGAAAAGGTTCCTTACACGTGGCCCTCTGTGTTCATTATGCAATTGTGTATAAGGGCTACAGCTTCTCCAGGATACTCTTCACTTTTGGTAAATTGTCACTGAATTGTTTGTGTTTGCTGGCCCTTCCCATGTCTAAGATTCTCCAAACAGTACCTCAGAGATAAAGAACTAGATAAATAAACCTAGTTTGTGGATGTTTGTTACATGTGGCCCTTCTTGGCTCCCCACTCCAGGGAAGGTTTACAGATAAGAATATCTTTGTTGTGTATGATAAAACTAGAAAAATGCAGCTGAGAAATAGTAGGTCAGAAAAACTGAAATGAGAATCATAGATACAAGGTACTAACATTGTGTTTATGTTCATGCTACTGAAAAAATAAAATAAATATACCACGGGAACCAGATTTTCCTCAGAGTGATCAGTTTAACAGAAGCAGAAAAGAAAACAGCATAATAAATAAAAGGCAGGACATGTCAAATCAACACAGAAACCAGCGGGTGGTAACAGGCTAAAAACAATTCAGTTTTCTGTTCCACAGAGATGTCAACCAGTCTAGGAGGTTTAGTGAATACCAGCACAGACTACAAATGATGCTGGACTCATCATTGTGACATTATCATGCAGGGCATCCAGGAAAGCTTAAGAACAGTGGAAAGTTCAAACACCTGGTGTGCTTTGTGTAATAAGTGTTAGGAAAGTAGAAGCAATGTGTAAGAATTATATTTTATGTCTTTGATGTTTAATAAAATACTAAGCAGAGAAAATAAGTTATGCCTGAAAGGCAGAGATGAATTAAATTGTATTCGTTCTTGGTCCTGAAAATGTAATCACTCATTCTGACCAAAAGATGGGTTAATAAAATTCAAATTACAACCTTGAATTTATTTGAGATCTCATCAATATTTCCCAATATAATAGACATTGATATCTAGAGAGGGAAAGTTTTTTGTCCTGCAAATTACTTAGGATAAGGTTGTTAGCTGAGAAATTGATGGAGTGGATAAAAAATAGTTAATGATGTACCAGCAGAAAATCTCTTTAGAGGTGCACCTACAACCTCTGTTCTCTTACAAAAATTTGTCTGATTTCTACCTTGACAGGATTTCATTCTTTCTATATAAAAAGTAAAATCTTATTAAATTCAAAGACATCAATGTTTCAGCAATGTTTAATTTCTTGACCTTGATTTACCCTTACTTTCTTTTTATACGGGATAGTTAAAGTCTTTCATATTTTATCCATTAATATTTTCCATGATACCAAATTCTAGTAACAAAAGGAACAAGCAATATAATCAAGCAATATTTTATAGTTAGAGTAAGAACATTGAGACTTTTGGAAAGATCCTATTATTCAAAGAATAGAGAGTGAAAATAAAGAGCTAAATGCTTTCATGACTCTTTGACTTTTCTGTTCAGAATCCAAAGATGGGCATTATGACTGTGTCCTTCAATCACAACCTTTTAGAGGAAGAGATTAATGAGTTCTCCCAAATTTTGAGAAGTACTATGAAAGAGAGTTCCCTAAGCAAACTTACTGAACTCTAACATAGAAGCCAATACTAACCTAAGTGAGAGCAATACACATAGTTTTTCCAAAAAAAGTTACTCTGGCACAATTTGAATTTAAAATGACCATCCAGAGGAGATCAATATTTTCCATTTCATATTTCTCACATAAAGATTAATTCCAAATTCAGACTGCTCTCACAGTTCTATTTCCTCCCTGTACCTCTGACATATCTTGCCATGCTTTCTTGCATATTCTTTTATAATTTTTAAAATTTTGTTATACCACTATGAAATATACAGGTATGAAGACATTCGTGATGGGTTTAGTCATATAGTGTGCATAACCCATCCCTCTCCAGTGCACATTTCCTAACACCAATGTCCCCTGATTCCCTCCCCCTTGCCTTTAGCCTGTCTCTATAACAGGCACTTCCTTTTCGCTTCTCTTTCTCTTTTTCTCTCTCTCTCTGTCTGTCTCTCTCTCTTTTTCTCATTGAAATCTCTCCAAACCAACCACATGGTTTCCTATCTTACCATGCCTTCTCTCATATTCTACATCTCTTGCCATGCTTTCACTCATCTCTCCTAACCTACCATATGCTTTCCCATTTCTGTGCCTTTGCATGAGCAGTCATTTAATCTTGAATATTTCCCCCATCCACCATCAACCTTTGTCCCTAATAAGTCGATACAATCCTTAGGAGCAGGAGCAGCTGTATCATCAGCCCATATTTCAGTATCATATATAATAGGGGTCCTCAGTAACTCAACTTGGAAGGCAAAAGAGATGGAAAAAAATGCAGCTTACATAGTGGGTAAAAGCATTTTTATAGTCATATTTCTTAGTTTCTATTCTTATATCTTCCATTGACTCTCTGGGTAACACTGAGAAAATTATGTGACCTCTTTGGAACTCAATTGATTTTCAACTTAATTTTTTAGAGCTCATGAGCATTAAAGGGAGGGAACTCATGCAAGCATCTTAGTGCAGCATCAAGGGCATATTCGTAAACCTTTGATAAAGAACCACAATGTTAACAATAAACCCACATTTTGTGAAAAGGTGGCAGGTGAATGAGTTGGAGAGAAGAGAAGAGGCAAAATTCAAAATTTCATTATTGTATCTTTTCTTAGGGTCAAGTAGTATTTTTGCTTTATAGATGTACTGTGGTTTATTTGTCCAGTCTTCTGTTCTTGGGCACTTCAAGTTTCTAGATTTTTGTGAATAGTGCTGTAATGAGTCTAGGAATGCAAATCACTTTTCTGTTCACACCTTTCAGGCCTTGGGGGTATATTTCAAGTCAAAGAACTGTATTGAGGAGGGATGCAGGCTTCAGGGTCGGATATGGAGGAGGGGCAAAGAAGAATGAGGCAAAGAAGAATGAGTTAATGGCCCTTTGAAAGAGATAGAAGATAAGAATGGTCACTTGCTGAGTTGCAAAATTTAAATTGGTGATATTCTCTTTATTTGTCCTTTAAAATAACAGAGCTTTTTTTTCTTTCTAATACTTGGAATGTTAGTTGCTTGGTCCTATTCACTGGTCAAACACTTTAAAGAGGACAGCCAATTGACTTGTACTGTGTTAGTTTCTCTGACCCTGATTTTCTTAGTGCTTCAATGAAACCACTATTCAGAGATTCAGAACCTGAAAATTGTTGGGTAGATGGTTGTGACAGAGGCAGTTATCATCATCATCATTATTATTATTATTATTATTATTATTATTATCATTAGCATTAGCATTAGTATTTGATCACTTGAATCCCGTTATTCATCGATTTGCTCGAGCGGGCGCCAGTAACATTTCCATTGGACCCTATCACGTGCCAATGTAGCCCCAATGGCATCTGGTTGATTCAGGAATATGAAGAGCCTCAAACCGTTCCTTCAGGGTCTTAACAAGGAAGTCTGACCATCTTGTAGGTGGGCGGCCACGTGATCTTTTGACATCCCGTGGGATCCAGTCGGTAACGGCTCTAGTCCAGCGGTTGTCTCCAAATCGCATTACATGTCCAGCCCATCTGATTTTCGATGCCTTGGCAAACGAGACAGCATCCCTGATTCTGGAATAGCGACGGAGGTCAGAACTCCGGATTCCTTCTCTCACTTGAGTGAGACGTGATATTCCAAGCATAGCTCTTTTCGATTCCTCTCTGGGAGACCCGAATAGCATTCTCATCCTGCTTTCGTAGGGCCCAGGTCTCTGAGGCGTATGTTAATGCAGGGAGAAGCGGTGGAGTCAAAGAGATGTGCCCGGAGCCGGAGGTTCTTTTGTCCTTTTTAGCTATTTCTTCGATGCCTTTGAAGGCATTCCATGCAGCTCTCTTCCTCCTGCGCAGCTCAGGTTTTAGGTCGTTCATCATGTTGACTTCTCGACCTAGGTACACATAACTGCTGCATTCAGAGATGTTTGTTCCATTGAGAGTGAATGGGGCCTCTGGAACTAGTTCATTTCTCATGAACATAGTTTTCTTCAGATTCAGCTGTAGACCTACCTTTCCACATTCTCGGTCCAAAGTCAGCCAGCATTTGTGCCGCTTGGCTAATGTTTGGTGTTATTAGAACGATGTCATCAGCGAAGCGGAGGTGGTGTAGTTGCTCGACCATCTATCTTCACTCCCCATTCCTTCCCATTCCTAATTGTCTCATGATGTTCTCGAGGGTGGCACTGAAGAGTTTTGGTGAGATGGTATCACCCTGTCGAACCCCTCTTTTGACATCAATGATCACTTCTTTGTAGAATGGTAGAGATCCTGGTGGTGAATCCGTACTACAGCTCACGAAGGATCTTGATGTATTGGGTTTGAACACCCCTGTTTGGCTAGGGGCTCCGATGACTGCTTCAGTCTCCACAGAATCAAAGGCTTTCTGTAAATCAATGAGCGTGAGACAGAGCGGCATCTTGTACTCCCTACAAACCTCAATGAGCTTGGTTACTGTGTGGATATGGTCGATTGTGCTGAATCCTTTCCGGAAGCCTGCTTGCTCGCATGGTTGTCCTTCATCTAGTGTTCTGCCAATCCTGTTCAGGATGACTCGTGTAAACAGCTTGTAGATGACGGACAACAGGCAGATGGGGCGTAGTTGCCGATGTCGTGAATGTCTCCCTTCTTGAACAGTAGAACTGTCCTGCTGGTTTTCCATTGGGAGGGGCACCTTGCATTCGGACAGGTAGCGTGTGAAGAGCCGAGCTAGTGTATTGATGAGTACCGACGGCAGATTCTTCAGATGTTCGGGTCTGACTTTGTCTGGGCCTGGTGCTGTTCCCTTTTCTTTACCCGACCGAGATGGCATGTCAGATTTCAGAAGGGAGAACGTTGGGAATGACATATCCATCCTGTGGAATTTGGTATGTGGGCAGGTGGATGTGGCTATCAAAGAGATTTGAGTAGAAGTCCTGGATAATCTTCTCCATTGCCTTTCTGGAAGATGTGATAGATCCATCAGGGGCGTCGGAGGGCAGTCATCTTGGTCTTATAGTTGGCGAAGGACAGGCGAGGCAGCCGCGAATGCTTTCCCGGCTTCTGCTGCATCTTCCAGTATTTCTGCTCTTCTGTCTTTGAGGTCTGCTTTTTATCGCTTCTCTGCACCATTTAGCAAGCTTGGACGTTAGCATTTGGTCTCCTGGAGGCTTCGCGCCTTGCCACGTTGGCGAATGAGCTCAAGAGTTTCTGAAGACAAGCGTCCTTTTGTGTCTTTCTCTCTCTCGGCATTCTTCGCACAATCATGGAGGTGCTGAACCAGTCGGTTGTATTCCTTCATCGATGTCATCAATGATGGTATCTTCCCATGTTGCTGCAATGGTGCCAAAGAGTTCCCCAGTTGGTGGTCGTTCTGGGAGTTCTCTTCTTAAACTTTGCAGCCCTTTTTCCCTCTGCGAGGGAAGTAGAATTTTGCACCGAAGGAGACGCGGTGGTCCGATCCTGTCTGGAATTTGGGGACGACCAGCAACATCGGTCCAGACAAAACCGTCAGATTGAAGATGATGTGGTCAATTTCATTGTGGAACTGTCCGCCAAGGAGATTCCCATGTCCAACGTTTCGCTTCAGCCTTCTGGAAACTGTGAGTTCCCATGAATGAGTCTTGGTGGACATGATGAACTCAGATAGTCTCTCACCCTGTTCGTTCCATTCTAGGCCATGGGTCCCGATGTGGAGTTCTTCAGCCGATCTTCTTGGTCCCTATCTTGGCATTAAAATCACCGACTATGATCTTGTAGAAGGGTGTGATCTTTTTATAGAACTTCTCAATTCCATATTGAATTTCTCAATTTCATCTTTTGTATGTGGATGTTGGTGCATAGACAATGAAGATAGAAATTGCCGCAGTGGGCCACATCTCCTCCAAGTGTATCGTCCTATTTGGTTTGTTAGGCATTCAAATGAATCAATGTTGACAGCCATGTTTGTGTTGACAAGGACACCAACGCCCACCGACGCCTCTTTTCGTCACATGTTCAGGAACGAATTCTTCTCCTGTGTCAAATACAGCAGATCTTTGGCGGCGCCTCCCTAAATCCCAGTCAGACCAGCCGCATGCCGTACTTGATCTTTCTCTTTTGCACGGCATCAGATCCTCAACCTAATGCTTCCGATGCCCGTACGCTGCGTGAAAGTACAGACAGTCATTTTTCAAGTTCTTCTTAGCTTTTTGGCAGCCTAGGACAGCCGTGAAATTTTTATCAGGCACTGCTTGTTTGCCCTTTCTTACCGCTGTTCTCAATATTAAGAAAAGGCTCTTCCGGGTTAGGAAAATAACTTATTTTGACCACTGGATTGGGCATGCTCGAACACTTATGGGACAGCTTGCCAGGCTCTACCATGCGGGCACTACTGTTCTCATTACTTTTGTGAAGAGCTCTCT